>OZ018320.1:125952840-126093911 GCA_963969495.1 Ceratothoa steindachneri | reverse complement strand
GTGGGTGGAGATAGACTTCATCTTTACTATCATATATATTAGCCGTAGTATTGTATATATTTAGAAGCCAAGCATATGTAGCGCTGTTGTAATGGATCGAATAATAGGTTGATGTACTTACTTTCCTTGTAACTCCTTGTAATAGTCTCTCAATCTTTTTCTCTCTTCCTCTCTCTCTCTCTCTCTCTCTCTCTCTCTCTCTCTCTTATATATATATATATATATATATATATATATATATATATATATATATATATATATATATATATATATATATATATATATATATATATATATCGAGAATAATTCGTAATAGCGCAATCATAATTATGCGGTTAAGAAGGCAATTTTATAGCAAACTAGCTCTTCATCTTAGCCCTCGGAAGGAGTTCTTCTCACATACACGAGAGGATAACAGATATTTTTATCTGTCTAGAAAAGGTCGATTATGCGTTATCTTCTCGTGTACGTAAGAAGAGACCCTTCCGAGGGCTAAGATAAAGTGCTAGTTTGCTATAAAATTGCCTTCCTAACCGCATATATACGAGGGGTGGTCAATAAGTTTTGCAATTCGCATATAAGGAAACGAGATATGAGGAAAAGTGTTTTATTATTTTTCAATATAACTACCCTCGACTTCAAAGCACTTGCGCCACTTGTCCCTGACGCTTCGAATTCCCGACAACCAGAAATCTCCCGACTGCTGTTTAATCCACTCCTCGACGGTGAGTTGGACATCTTCATCGTCCCCAAACCGGCGTCCACGCAGTGCAGCCTTGAGCTGGCGGAATAAAAAGTAGTCGCTGGGGTCCAGATCTGGACTGTAGGGGAGATGGTTGAGCTCCTCGAATCCGCACTTGCGCAGGGCAGCTTGTGCAACTCTTGCCTTGTAGACAGGTGCATTGTCGTGGAGGAGCAGGACCTTACCGGCAATGAAATTGCTCAATCTGTATTGCAACAACAGGCATTCGGACGTAAAGTACGCGAGAGGGAGCGCCAGGTTAAAAGGAGGAGGAAGAACGGAAGCTTCAGCTAGCCCAAATCCAAGCCGAGAAGGAGGTTGAATTGGCTCGCATCTTCGCACCCCAGCAACCTACTTCTCTTCAATTCACTGACGTGGTGAGACGTCCGAAACTTTCCCTGTTACAGGAGGGCGCGGACATTACTTCCTCTCTCAACCGCTTCGAGAGGGTTGCCGAATTACTCGAAGTTAACCCCGAGAGTTATACCATGAGATTAGGAAGCCTAATCACCGCTAAGGCTGCTGAGCTTTATACCTCCCTGCCCATGGATTTCACCAGGGACTACAACCTTTTGAAGAGAGCCTTCTTGTCGGCTTCAATACAAATCCGGATGGCTACCGTACCGAGTTTCGTAGCGCTAACGTTTCCCTGTGGGAAACCTTTCAGTAATTTTCATTTCACCTAGCCTGATTATTTCAGGCATGGCTTGAAGCCTCCGGCGTCGGTAACACTTTTATTGAGCTCAAGGAATATATGATCTTGGATCAATTTCTTTCTTCCCTCCATTCTGACCTGCCGGCCTTCATCAAGGAACGACGACCCTCTACTCTATCGGAGGCATGGAATCCAGCTTGCAGATAATTGGACTTCTGTTCACTCCAGTCTTTCTAGAACTTCTAGCTCTCATCCCAAGAAGTTCATGCGTCCGTCCAACTCGTCTTTGAGAAAGAAGACAACTTCGTTCACCGTTAAGAGCACCTCACAAAATTCCTCCTCCATGCTTACGTGTCATGGCTGCGATGAGGTTGGCCACATCCGTCCACAGTGCCCAAGAAACCCCGTACTTTCAAGGATGGCTTGTTTTCATCGAAACCCTTTAACGTGTGATTCTGTCTTTACGACCGAAGTGTCCCTCATTTCCAGGCTTCTGGTACTATTAACGGGGCCTGGGTTTCGACCAATAGGATGTCTTGCCAGAAACTGACGTCAACGCCCGCAAGAAAGTCTTCATGGCCGACTACTTGGGATGAGATGACTCATTCCTCCTCGTCTCCTGCTACCTTCGTTGCCTTTACTTCGAAGGATGGACGGATGTCATTATATCACCAATTAAATTCACTAGTGTGCTGGTTGGAATCATTCCGGGAGTTAGGAACCTTGATGCTTCTAAATCTTTACCTTCCCTTAGCTCCACCTCCATCATCTGCAGCCCTTACTCCACCGAGAACTTCTTTCATTATCACTGGAACTCCCTCAGTACCTAAACTCAACCATGTTGAAGCTATCCAGAACAGGGCAGGGAAAACGAAACGAATTCACCCCTTAGTTCTGCTTGCTCTCCACCCCTTTTTTGTGACGCCTGACGACTTCTGTTGCCTGCAAACTTCCTGTGGAACCCTCTCTTCTGTTCGAGCTAAAGCCGCCTTAGAGGAGATCGAGCGAGTTAGAAACGGGGCTAGTTACCAGTTCCTCAAGGTTGACGGCCCCCTTTATCGAAAATGCTTAATATCTGACCATCCCATAAGGTAGGCAAGTTGACCTTGGTTGCTCCCCGTGAGTGTCGCCTAGTCATTCTTTTTAGTTGCTCATGAGAGCCCGTTGGCTGGCCATTTTTCCCACAGGAAGACCGAATTGAAGGTCACAGATCAATTCTATTGACCTGGAGTAGGGTCTGACATTCGTGCTTTTTGTTGTTCCTGTGATGAGTGCCAACGCTCCTCTCGACCAAAGGACGTGTGCGACCGGTGCCTCTTCAGCCAATGCCTATCGTGACTAACCCTTTCGCCCGAATCGCAATTAATTTGATGGGACCTCTTTCCCCCCCATCTTCTGACGGTCACAGGTTCATCCTGACCTTATTGATTTTGCCACAGGGTTTCCAGAGGCTGTGCCCTTTAAGGATATTGAATCTGGGTGTCAAACCTATCTTCACCACACTTTTGCACCTCAGTGGAAATGGAAGGATCGAGAGACTTCATGCCCCTTTGAAGGCTATTCTCCGTAAGTTGTGTTCGGAGAAGCCTCGAGAATGGCACAGGTACCTCATTCCAACCCTATTTGCCCTCGGGGAACTTCAGAGTGACCGAACTGGGTTTTCGGCCTTTGAATTGTTATATGGCCGCTCAGTCCGTGGTCCACTAATCGTTCTCCTCCTAGATCTGTGGGAAGATCGAACCCCCCAGGACGACGACCGGACCAGCTTTCAGTACGTCATCGAGCTGCAGGAAAAGTTGGCTGAATGTTCTAAAATTGCTCCCCAACATGCCGAAATCAGCAGCTCCTGGTACAAGACTTATTTTGACCTTAAGTCACAGAACCGGCTCCTGGTGCTCCTTACCAGTGACACCAGTAAACTTCTCGTAGCCTGGAATGGCCCATATAAGGTACTTGAGAGGCGGGATAAGGTAGATTATCTCATCGAGGTTCCTCGTGGACCCCGTCTCAAACATGCTAACCGTTTAAAAAAATATCATCGCAGGGCCCAGGTGCAGCGAGTAGAAATTCTAGGCGAAACTTTCACCATGGAAAAACTTATGGCTCCTGGGAGGGAAGGACTAGCATTGTCGAGGAAGGAGACTCGAACAACTTCCTTTTACCTTTGACACCCTATGATAGTATTGATATTCTTTCGTCTTAACACAAAGAGTTTGGAACAATGCAACAGGATCAGCTATCCCAACTCCAGGAACTCATGGGTGGGTACCGGGTTGTTCTCTCTAATGAACTTAGTCGTAAATCCACCCTCTTTCATGACATTAATTTGACGACCACCGATCGTTTACAGGCAAAAAGGTATCCAGTACCCATTCACCTTAAGCTTGCCTTTGAGAAGGAGGTAGAGATCCTCTTCCAGCAGGGGATCATCCAGCGCTCCTCCTCCTCTCACTGTTCTCCTGTTTTGATGGTAAGAAAATCCGATGGTTCCTTTAGGATGGCCATCGACTTTCGTCAGCTTAATTCGGTTAGAGTTTCTTGCGCGGAACCTACCTGCAGCATGGAAGAAGATCTCCATAAGTTTTCTGGTGCGAAATACTTTAGCGAACTTGATCTGTGTAAGGCTTACTATCAAGTTCCTCTGTCTGAAAACGCCCGACCTATAACCACTTTTTCTACCCATCTAGGCCTCATGGAGTTCTGTCGAATGCCCTTCGGATTGGTCACAGCTTGTGTGACCTACATTTGACCGATGAGACTTGTGCTGGCTGGTCTCTCGAACGTATGTTTTTACTTCGACAAAATCTTCGTATATTCTACGCGCTGCAACGAACACGTCGAAGCCCTCACTCGCCTGTTCGAACGTCTGAAGCAACGTGTCTAACCGTCAAACTCTCCAAGTGTCGGTTTGGGGCAAGGCCCATTCAGTATCTGGGTTTCGTGCTTGATGAAGAATCCCTTAGACCCCAGCATGATAAGGTTGAAGCTATAAATAACATACCTCCGCCCTCCAATAAGAATGTTATTAAGGTTATTTCTGGGTTTGGTCTCTTTCTATAAATCTTTTATCCTTAGAGCTTCAGACTTCACCTGCCCACTGTCAGACCTTCTAAGGAAGTCAAGCCCAGAACCCCTACCTTGGAGCGAAGATCTCCTAAATTCTTCGGCCATCTGAAGGATTTCATCTCTTCAGAACCGGTTTTAATGCTGCCGAATTCCCCGGTGACCTTCGTCCTGAGGACCAATGCCTTTCTTCGTGGACTGGGAACGGTACTTCTACAGTACCAAGACGAATGTCCTCATCCTATTCTTTATGCTAGCAGGAAGCTCCTGGACCGGGAAAAGAGGTATTCGACCTTTAATAGACAGTGAATGGCCATAGTATTTGCCATTACCAGGTCTGACTTCTATCTTTGGGGTAAGGAGTTTGTTTTGGAGGTCGACCACAAGCCTCTCCTCTATCTCTCAACATTCAAGGGCAAGAACGACAGACTATTTCAGTGAGATCTAGCCATACAGGCCTATAATTTTAGGGTTGTAACCAAAAAGATATTTTCGCATACATAATTGGGTTTTATGAATAATTTGCTTGAAGCCGAAAGGACACGCGCCGTTGAAGATGAAATAGGCTACGCTACTCTAGTGACATGTGTTCCTGGAATAACCTCCCTTTCTTATGTCCCTTACCCGAAGGCCCAAAACTACATGAATGAAACTTAAATAATTTAAAAGGGACGCAAGAAGAAATAAATACTTCAAAATACATGGTAACAGAGCACTGAAGCAATAACTTACGTTGGAAATCCAGGCGAAAGAGGCTCGGCGACGATAAGTAAATTCGACCCAAGTCCAGAGGGGTGAATGCAATGACGGTCTTCGGCGAGGAGAACCCCACAGACGGCGATATCGGGGCAAAAGGCATCGATACCACGGGGAACGATGACTCGAAGGCCCAACGATCCGAGAGAAGGAATTCGAGATGAAGGAATTCCCCAAAGAGGAGATGGCGAGGTGACTGGGGGAGAGCTTTCACGTGGCTAGTGTGAACGGCTTTCCAAAGGAGAACACTTGCAAACGTGACTGGAATAGCACAATTCGATACAGCCGACAGAGGGGCAGCTACAGCACTGGCAGTAATCAATGGCAGAATATCCTCGCTGCACGAAAGAATCCGGTACGGGTCTCCAAAAATGAACAATGCCAAAGATAAGTGTCGGAAAACGATTCAGCGGAATAATCAAGGCAGAATCCTCGAAACAGAATAATTTAAAAGGCCTCGTGGCCCCATTTATATCCTTCAGTCCGAAGGGGGAAAAGAGGAGCGGGGCACAAGGAGGGGGAATGAGTCGCTTCCCCTATGCAAATTAGGCTGGTAAGTTAGAGAAGTTTAGGCCAAAAATGGTAGCGTCAAAGCGGATCGACCTGGAATAAACACCGTAAACTATGATGAGAAAGGGAAGGCATGGGAATACGAGGGCCTACCCTTTACAATATATATATATATATATATATATATATATATATATATATATATATATACCGAATTCTTAGGAGGAATATTAAGACCCATGTGATCTCTTTAAACATTTATTTGCCAGACGTTTCGGCCATTAGCAATGACCATCTTCAGCGGATTGAACTCTAATACGAATACAAGAAATTTTAAGAATTGACAACAAAATTACAAAGATAGCACACATGATTCAATATTAGTTACAATATGAAAAATAAGTAAACTCAACAAGAGAGGTAACAGAAATGAAATTTCAATGATAATCAAGTAGTTAAATATAAGTTAATTTACGGATATATGATATTGAAAAATATGTTAAAAACAGTTGAATTGCAAGGTATAAAGCGATCGATAAATACGAGTTTGACCAAGAAAGGAAAATTTAAAATTTGGTCCCAGCTTTGCAAACACTTTTCTTTGTTACCATGAAAATAACTGGTTAACGAACTGTCCCGCTGAATTTAAACCGATAGTGTTTAAAAGATATGTTGACGACTGCTTCCTAATTTTTAAACACAAAGACCATGCCCCTTTATTTTTTAATTACTCAACCAACAACACCCTAATATTAAATTTTCAATGGAAACAGAAACAAACAATAAAATCTCTTTTCTTGACGTCATAGTTACAAATATTGGCTCCAGATTCATTATCTCAGTTTACCGAAAACCCACTACCACCAAACTTGGCGCCCATTTCTTTAGTTGCACTCCTACACATTTTGAACTTGCCAGCATCAAAAGCCGTATTTAAAGAGCGTACAAGATTTGCTCAAATTGGTGTCTCTTTGATTCTGAAATACAATACCTTAGGAACTTTATCAACCTCAATTTCTTCCTAGACCACATATTTGATAGATTAACCTCTAATTTCTTCTAAAAAAAAAATTTCTCACCGAATCCAACCAACTACAGTCCCCTAACAAAAAATATTCAGGAAGCTTTCATATCTTCAACATTTGACCACTAAATTCAATAAAAATGTACTCTCGATTCTTAATAATTACTTTCCTCAATGCCAGTTCTTTCCTATTAATTCTAATCCTCTTTCTATCAATTCTTTCTTTCGACACAAAGAATCACTCCCATTATGCTTGCGATCCTCCATTATTTATAAATTTACGTGTGCGACCTGCCAAAGTCGCTATGTAGGCCAAACTAGTCTACAATTAAAATGTAGGATTGCTAAGCATATTTGAGTGTCATATAGAACTAACATTCCTATCCTTAAACCTGAACACTCTTCAATAAGAGAAAACACTCTAAATCTTAACCACGCGCTCGACCATGATTCTTTTACTTTATTATCTTCCACTTCCTCTTCTCTGGATTTAAAAATTCTAGAATCACTTTTCATTAAAAAAATAAACCCAGAACTTAATGATTATTCCTCCTCCCTCAAATTTTTCACTATATAGTCAAATCTAGAAACATGCAACCAACCAAATCCTCCCCTCCCCTACATAGCTTTAATTCTGGAAGGTCTCGATCATAGTAATCAGTCGATATCATCATCCAAGAAAAAAAGGTTAGTTTCTGTCTAAAAGTTCTCAGTTTCTTTTTTATTCTTTGTATTTATTTTAAATATTTGTCCCTTTTTGTATCTAAATGATTTTATATATTAAAGTTTTCCCTTAGTTTCAAGTTTTACATTCTTATTTTTTTTTGCTTCACTATTGCTTTATTAAGTTTTAAACTTTTGTTTCCTAGTTTACTTGCATTTATTGATCGTTTAAATTACCTTTTACCCGCTGTATTCAACTGTTTTTTATCTATATTTTTCACTATCATATGTTTGTATTTTAACTTATATTGAACTGTTTGCTTTGCTTTTTGTTTTCTTTTTGGATTTCTGGCTATTTGATTTTACTTACCTTTCATTTTTCATTGTTTGCCCTGACCTTACATTTTTTTCGGATATTACTTTAAAAACAAATTTTTTTTTATTCCTATTGAGTTTGATTAATGTTTATTATTCATATTTATTGTTTAATTTAGTTTCAAATTTTTAACTTTCCTTTCTTGGTTAAACTTGTATTTATTGATCGCTTTATCCCTTGCATTCAACTGTTTTTAATATATTTTTCACTATCATATATCCATAAATTAACTTATATTTAACTACTTGCTTATCATTCTAGTTTAATTTCTGTTACTTCTCTTGTTGAGTTTAGTTATTTTTCATATTGTAACTAAGATTGAATTGTGTGTGCTATTTTTTGCAATTTTGTCATCTAATTCTTAAAATTTGTTGTATTCGTATTAGAGTTCAATCCGAAGACCGAAACGTCCGGCAAATAAATGTTTAGAGCGATCACATGGGTCTTCATACTTCTCATATATATATATATATATATATATATATATATATATATATATATATATATATATATATATGCAAATTATACACCTGCATATTAAATAATTTTTTTCTCCCTCATGGATATCTGAATCCGGTTCGTCAGATTTGAGTCAGTGGGGAAAATAAAATAATGTTATCATGTACGTTCACTAACGGGCCCGCCTTCCTAAACCTCCCAGCAAACCGTTTATCTTTCGAATACTCTCATAATAATGCGATCCAGCCTCACCAACCATGAAACATGTGCTTTTATTATATATGTTTATATTTTTATATATATAATATATATATATATATATATATATATATATATATATATATATATATATATATATATATATATATATATATATATATATATATATATATGTATATATATATATGTATATATATATGAAAGTGTGTACGTGTGTACATAGGGAAGAAACTGCGCACATAAGTACATGCAGTACCGCAATGCTTTTCGTACAATAACCCCAGAGATATAACGGTGTCTATATAGGATCCCGTTGCCTGTTACACATTATTGTATAGAATTCATCAGCGAACGGTTATGAAAACCTTAGTCGGAATTTTTAGGATGTGAGATAGCGGGTTGGGGAAATTGAAGCAATGATGAAAACGGATAGATACATAAATAGATCGATAAATAGACAAAGAAATATTTATTATTTCGTAAAATAAAATATGGCGTTTAATATTTATACAAAAAAAATAACTTATAGATCAAATAAGATATATAGAATTACGCCAAAATAGAAAGTACAATATACATATATAGTTAACGAAATGTATCCTTCCGTCCTTGTGTATAATGCAAAAATAGCGCTTTTCTCATTAATTGAGCTCTCATTCATATTTCCGTGCCAGTTTTTGAGTCGTCTAGAATCTTGGGAGTGATTTCTTAGGTAGATACTGAAACAGCTTTCCTTTATAAATGTTCGAAACTAAGCTAAAGATGGATTTATTAATAAAATTTGGAAATTTTCATCAATTTCTCATGATAAAACTTAATTAAAACTTTCTCTCGTCGATAATTTCAATATATGCTTTAGACCATTATGAAAGTGGAAAGAAAAAAGATCGATTATTGCTAAAGCAAAGATCACTCCAAGGGCAAGACCAATATAAGGAGAGGTAGATGGTTTTGAAGAGAGGAATCAGATGTGTCGTTTCATCATACATAACTCACGCATTATACAGGAGAATTGAAAAAAAAACCACAACCAAACTATCACCGTATTGCTTATGTAATATGAAACATTAACTTTTAGATATTTCACTTGATTCACAAGCTTCAGTGGCCGTAAGTTGTTAAGAAAAAAGTTGCAGTGATTCAACGATTAAATACCAACGAAGTTATGCGAATAAAATACAAGAACATTTTTCTGCCTTAAAATTCAGATCAAATCCTCCAATGGCAATGCAGCTGTTATGTACAAAGTCTTGCAATGCCTGTGAGGGTGTGATAAGGACCATATTGTCACCATACGTTCAGATATTTTACTGGTAGATCTTATGCGGTAACTAAGTCGAGATGGTGGGAGTGCTTCCAGCGGATCATGGAGGTACAAGCTGAAGAGGAGGGGAGAGATGATCCTTACCTTTCTGACTCCATTGCCTACTTTCAAGATGAAGGATTTGAATCCATCGAATGTTTCACAAACGTCCTCATTCATATATACACATACGCTTAATTATCCCAATTAAGTACAAAGACACTTTCCTTTTAATTATGTTTTTCATTATAAAATAATAATTTACATGATCAAAAGCTTTATTAAGATCTAAGACATAATAATCAACCCCATAAACATACCAGTTATATCGATATATTTCTTGAATGATCATAATGGCAGTTGCAGTAGGCATCGCTTTTCGAAAACCAAACTAATTGTTGCCTATTTTATTATAAGTAAACTCTGGTAGGATACAATATTCTACAGTATCCTACTAGATGACTGTAGTAGGAAGAGTAATTCAAGTGAGCTAAGTTGTTTTTTACAATGGGTCTAATTTCCGCGGACAAGGGCACATAAACAATTGGCTAATAAAATTGTACAAAACATAAGAACCAAATTTTAGATGACAAGAATGTACAGTATTATTATTCTTCATCCTAAAGGTAAGTTTACCGAAATTATTGCGATATATATATGTATATTCAAAAGGATTATAATTTGTCGTGGAAGGTAATCTTCAGCCTTACTAAGAAAGAGAAGACAAGAAATACCATTTATACTTTGCTCTTAAGCCTTTTCCATCTAGAATGCTTATCACCAGCTGGTGTACATATTTCATTCTACACCATTAGATTTGAGTGATTCGTCTTATTTTTACAAAAAGAAACATATATTGTTATAAAGATTGCCAAAGATGAGTATACTTAATTTAAGTAGACAAACTTTTGTAAAGAGGTGTTTCGATTACAATCTTAAATAACTGAGCGAAGGATTTATGAAGGCACTCACTCACTGTTTCGCAAATTGAGACTAATTGGAATGTGATTGTTTCATACTTCTCAACAGCGTGTTTGTGGTATTCAAGAGTTGTAGATTTTCTGAAACAGCCCGAATCATTTAAATTTTCCCATAAATATTAATCAAGTGGAGTTTTGGCTGGTGATTTGGAGTACATTCAATATATTAATTATCTAAGAGTTAAGCAAAGTTACATGGAGGTATCTACTTTCTGACAGGTGAAAGAAAATGTTGTTTCCAACAACACATTTTGTTAAGCTCGCCAAATTAACCTGTTTATCAAGCACAAACGTGTTGATTTTGAGGTGATTAGAATCTACACTTTATTCATTGACTGGACCAATCAACTTGACGTTAGTTTCATCATATGACCCAATTTTGATCGTAAACGCAGTTTTCGACTTCCATTGAGTCAAAACATTCACAAAATTCAAGTCTGCGGTGAAGATTACTTTTAGTCAGGGTGTGAAGGAAACTTTGGGGGGTTTGAATTTCATCGATTTTTAAGTCAGTGAACGACTATTTATTGGAACCAGTTATACTGACTTTTCTCCAAACTGATTTCTGTGGTGATCAATTAAATGTTAGTAAGTAGTCAAGCAGGATTTCCATCGATTGTAGTCACCTTGTTTTTTTCCTCAAACTTAAGAAGCAATACTAAAGTTTGTAAATAGGTATCTGTAAAGAAAGTAGCGAAGAAATAGGAAGTGAAAATATGGGGAAGATATTTAGCTTCAGATGGTCCTCGAGGCATTGGAAGTTGCTGGGTTGGAGCTGCAGTTAAGAGACAAGGTCAGTTTGGGTGTTTGGGGGGTTTTTTTAGACCTTACTCTTCAAATATCCTCAGGCAAAATTCTTAGGTTGAAAGATGCACAAACCTCGTGGGTCATTCCAAGTCTGCAAATCTTGAGACAAACTTGCTTAGAAACATTTGATGTCGAACTCTCATTCAGTTCCTCGTGGTATGACAGGGAGCTCCGTCTTGTTGAAACCAATAGTTTTCAAGCAAAATTCTCTTAATTTAGAAATAAGAAACTCGGTCAATAATTTCCCAATAGAAAACAAATTTTACAGTGGTCGTGATTCCTTTGGAATCTTCGAAAGACTTATACTACCGAGCAAAATAAGACGACGATTTTCCTCTATTAAAATGTTCCCAAAAATATGAGTAAGAAAATAAAATTTACATGGTAAATAAAGGTATGCAGTTAATATATTTTATGAAGATTTCATATGATGCAATCGTATATTCAAGGAAATTATACTATATAAACTAACAAAATAAAATATTACCACGTGCCAAATAAGAGAACTATTTTTTCAAGAACTTTCTTGTAATCATCTGGCAACATTTTGTTCAGGAAGTAAGAACTGTACAACCGCCATTGTTGCGCCTTCCTCTGCAGAAATCCCTCCACAAGTGAAAGTGACTCCTGAGCTTCCTCAGAGAATTGTTCGCTTAAAGATTTCAGGGAGGACTCTTTCTCCGACTTCAAGTGAGGTAGGAAGGTCCAAGAATATGATTTCGCACGCTCTGAAGTTATACAATGTAAACAAAACCTATAAATCTCGTGCAAAAATCTGTCAACCTCGTATAACCACCATCCGAGAATATATTGCTATTACGCGGTTCACTGTGAAGGATGCCTTCGATAATGCAGCAGTAATTTCTCGGAAAATTAAAATCAATATTGGCAAACAAGTTAACCGTTTTACAGTGTCTCTTAGCCTCAACGCATCTGGTTTAAAAACTCGTTCTCTGTTAACTAAACGAATCATCAGTAAGAATAACCAGAAGGTGAGAGTTGAATATGCTGAATCTCATGTTGTTTGAAGGGATGAAGATTGGGAGAGAACTTATTTCTGCGACGAAAGTAAATTAAATTTAGTTGGAACTGGTTCACAGAAGCATTGTTAAGCGTGCTGCCAGGGACAAACTTAACCATAAATGTGTTAAAACGTCTTACAACAAGGCGGAGGCAGAATCGTGGTATGAGGGATGTTTTTGTCTGAGGGAATTGGTCCGCTAGTGCGAATAATTGAAACGGTAAATGCAAATGTGAACTTAAACTTCGTACAATAACATGTTATACTTCACTCTGAGCATCTCTGAACTAGCCAGCAGTATTAATGCAAGACAACGCGCCATACCACACTGCACAGCGAGTAATACTACTTCAAAAAAGAAGATATTGAAGTAATGAAGTAACTTGCTCAGAGGGCGGACGTGAATTTAATTGAGAACCACTGGAATAAAATAACACCAGAATTTCACAAGAAATCGGTGAGGTCCTGTGGTTGTCGTTGCACTAAATTAATAGAAAACAAAGGCTTTAACACCTCATATTAAGTGTTTTAAGTTTCATCGTTGTCATTTTGCTTTGTTTCTCGTGTATTTGCTTGCTAAGCATTTCTGTGAATGATCGTTTTCTTATTTTGCACGTGGAAATATTTTATTTTGTTAATTATTTAGTATAGTTTTTTTAAATATAGGAGTATATCATATGAAATATTCCTAAAATATATTAAATCCATCCCTTTATGTACTATGGAAATTTCATTTACCTAATCATCATATTTAAATAATTTAATTAAGGAAAATCATTCTCGTATTTTGCTCGGTAGTGTTCATCTTTCAATGATGCTTCAGTGATTTTCAATGGATTTTCTGTCGCTCAGAAACGACAATTTTGTTCGTTTACAATTCCATTCAGGTGGGAATGGGAATTCTCTGACATAATCACCATTATAATACTCTGGGAAAAGAGGCGGACAGTCTTCAATTTTATTTTCTTGGCCACCAACCCCTATTTTTTTGTCCAACGACCGTTATTTTCTTGGATACCGACCTCTATCTTTTTGGCTATCAACGCCTATTTTCCTGGCCACCTAACCCTTTTTTCTTTCCACCAACAGCTATATTCTGGCCACCAACCCCTATTTTCTTGGCCACCGACCCCTCTTTTCTTAGTCACAACCCCTATCTTCTTGGCTATCAACCCGTATTTTCTTGGCCATTAATCCCTATTTTCTTTGCCAATAACCCTCTATTTTCTTGCTCACCTCCTCTTATATATTTGGCCAGCAACGACTATTTATTCCTTATCCCCCCTCCCTATCTTCCTAACAGCATACCTAATTATCTTGTCCATCAACCCCAATTTTCTTGGTCATCAAACACTATTTTCTTTGCCACAACTCCTATTTACTTGGCCAGCAGTTCCTATTTTCTTGGGCACCAAACCATATTTTCTTCTCCACCGAACTATATCTTCTTGGTCACAACCCTATTTACTTGGCCATCAGTCCATATTTGCGTGGCCAACAACCTCTATTTGCTTGGCCATTAAACCATATTTTCATGGCACGGACCTCTATTTTCTTGGCCACAACCCCTATTTTCTTGTCCACTGAACCCTATTTTCTTGGTCACCAACCCCTCATTTTCCTTCTCACTTCCTGCTATTTACCTGGCTAACAACGCCCATTTTGGGGGGCACAAACCCATATCTTGTTGGCTAGCCCCCTATTTTCTTGACCACCAACTCCTATCGTCTTGGCCACTAACCTCTATTTTCTTGGCCACTAACCACAATTTTCTTGGCTACTAAACCTTATTTTCTTATCCACCAAACTTTATTTTATTGGCCACCAAACCCTTTTTCATGGGTTTGACAACAAACCCCCAAATCCTATCTTCTTGACCACCAACCCCTATTTTCTTGGCCACCAACCCCTATTTTCTTGGTCACAAATCTCTATATTTTTTACAACCAAATCCTATCTTCTTGTCCACCAATCCCTATTTTCTTGGCCACCAACCCCTCATTTTCCTTCTCACTTCCTGCTATTCACCTGGCTAACAACGCCCATTTTGGGGGGCACAAACTCATATCTTGTTGGCTAGTCCCCTATTTTCGTGACCACCAACTCCTATCGTCTTGGCCACTAACCTCTATTTTCTTGGCCACTAACCACAATTTTCTTGGCTACTAAACCTTATTTTCTTATCCACCAAACTTTATTTTATTGGCCACCAAACCCTTTTTCATGGGTTTGTCAACCAACCCCCAAATCCTATCTTCTTGACCACCAACCCCTATTTTCTTGGCCACCAACCCCTATTTTCTTGGTCACAAATCTCTATATTATTTACAACCAAATCCTATCTTCTTGTCCACCAATCTCTATTTTCTTGGCCACCAACCCCCATTTTCTAGGCCACCAACACCAATTCCCTTGGCCACCAACCCCTATTTCCCAATTGCATAAATAGAGCCGAGTCGACCAGAATGCGTCGATAGTTGCCATCGAAACCTGCCTTAAGGTACTCCCACACGTTAGCTGGTTGTTCAGCAGCAGCCTTTTGACTTATGGGGTAGCTTTCGATGCTAACCTGCGTATTACAGGCCCTTCAGATCTCACCACACGACCGACTACTCAAGATGGCCTAAATTCCCTTAGAGAGAAGTCTATTACATTACTCATCGTGGACAAGATTCACCAGCACGATATTGCAATGCACATAAAGATCAAAATAACAATATCCTGTAAGCTTGACCACACCGTGGGCTGGTCCTCGTTTGGAGTGAGGAGGGAGGCGTAGGATAATATTGTGTTTTGACACCAACCAGCGACCATAAACTCTGTGGTTCCGCTCAGGATTGTAAGGATATGACTGTCTCCATAGGGGATATTACTGGCTGCCATTCCAAAGAATGACATGACGAGTGCCACTACTAACAATGCTATGACTGAGTGCAAGCCCAGTTTGAAGAATTGCATGACTGGGTGCCACTCTTAAAAGTGGCATCAAGGTACATTCCTAAGAATGACATGGTTAAGTGGCACTCTTAAGAATAGTATGGCTGAATGCCACTCTTAAAAATGGCATCAAGGTACATTCGTAAGAATGACATGGATGGGTAACACTCTTAAGAATAGCATGACTGGGTGCTACTCTTAAAAATGGCATCAAGGTACATTCCTAAGAATGACATGGTTAGGTGACACTATTAAGAATAGTATGACTGGGTGCCACTCTTAAAAATGGCATCAAGGTACATTCCTAAGAATCGCATGGTTAGGTGACACTCTTAAGAATTGAATGACTGGGTGCCACTCTTAAAAGTGGCATCAAGGTACATTCGTAAGTGTGGATAAATGGCTACATTAAGCCTCCTGGAGGAGTATAGGTACATTCAAGCCCCCCTCCCTTCATTAGGAGAAGCGTGGGAAAGGTAGCCGGCGAAAATGCTTACCATGTGTGATCTCCTCGCCGCTGTGGGCAGTTGGAGCTAACATCTGTTTTAAGGCCACCTCAGGAATTCTCGCTCTCCCCAGATGCTAACTCACCATTCGCTCCCCCCCCCTTTTGCATCTGTGGCCTGGTCACTTCCCCCTTTAGATGGGGCGGCAATCCGCCTATATATAAGCCCCGCAAAGAAAAAGAAGAGGATTATCTGAAGTCGATACGCCAGAGTAGGATTAGGTCGTGAAGATCGATCCATCGGCTAGACAAGAAGATTTTTAGAAGTCGATTCGCCAGAAGAAAGATTAGTTCGTAAAGATCGATCCTTCAGCCATACAAGACTATTTCCGTGAGAAACGATAGGATCAGATTGAGAAAATCGATCCCCCCTTTCAGGGCCGTATTAACCTAAATAGTCAAGTTTTATATCGGTGCCATACCGAAGAAGCCTTTTCCGTCTGCAAAGAAGCCCGACTGAAGAAAAGTAAAGCCGCTCACACTCGAGTGAATCTCACATCTCAAGCAACGTAAGAGTGAGAGGAGAAGAACCCTGCCATAACGAGCTCCTGTTCTTTAATTACGTTTAAGAAGCATTCCCTCCTCGAAAATTCAAGCAGCGACCACACCTCTTCAAAGCGAGAGATAAGTCCTCCAGCGACATCCGGCAATCCCTGTTACCTACCCGTAAGTTAACAATAACATTTATATCTCTATTGCGATATTAGAAGTTTAGTACGTCCCACGTTTTAAAGGAGAGTAGAAACCATTATTCTTGAACCTAGGTCATATGTATTTGGAGATGACAGTACATTAATTTAATGTTTTATGCTAAACAAATAGGGTCGTGATAAAAATACTAATTGGCAATTGGTTTGTTTATTGGAGGCCTACTTGTTTATGTTTTGTCATTGAAAAACTTTGAGGCCAAATATAGAAATGTTTTTACTGTTGGTTTGTAATATTTAATTTAAAATACATGTTTATTTTTGGTAGATTCTGGTGTTTCCTCTTATCCTTATGTGTTTAAAAAATAGCTCTTCCTTAAGGACTAAACCACAAAAATAGCACTCTTAGAACAAAGCCTACTTCATCATAAAAGTAACTCACGCCCCTTAAAGCATACCGCTACTAAAAGGGTGTCAAAGCGTAGAGTGATCAAAGCCAAGGGTCATTCTACGACAGTAAGAATGGCATGGATGGGTAACACTCTTAAGAATGGCATGACTGGGTGCCACTCTTAAAAATGGCATCAAGGTTCATTCCTAAGAATGACATGGTTAGGTGGCACTCTTAAGAATAGTATGACTGGGTGTTACTCTTAAAAATGGCATCAACGTACATTTCTAAGAATGACATGGTTAGGTGACACTATTAAGAATAGTATGACTGGGTGCTAGTCTTAAAAATGGCATCAAGGTACATTCCTAAGAATCGCATGGTTAGGTTAGACTCTTAAGAATGGCATGACTGGGTGCCACTCTTAAAAATGGCATCAAGGTACATTCCTAAGAATGGCATGGTTAGGTGAGACCCCTAAGAATGGCATGATTGGGTGCTACTCTTAAAAATTGCATCAAGGTACATTCCTAGGAATAACATGGTTAGGTGACACTATTAAGAATAGTATGACTGGGTGCCACTCTTAAAAAGGGCATCAAGGTACATTCCTAAGAATGGCATGATTAGGTGAGACTCTTAAGAATGGCATGACTTGGTGCTACTCTTAAAAATGGCTTCATGGTACATTCTTAAGGATGGCATGGTTCGGTGAGACTCTTAAGAATAGTATGGCTGGGACCACTCTTTAAAATGGCATCAAGGTACATTCCTAAGAATGGCATGGTTAGATGATACTCTTAATAATAGTATGACTGGGTGTCGCTCTTAAAAATGGCATCGAGGTACATTCCTAAGAATGGCATGGTTAGGTGAGACTCTTAAGAATGTCATGACTGGGTACCACTCTTAACCATGGCATCATGTTCTGCGACTCCTTAGAATGGAATCACGAGGTACCCCCTCCTAAGATTGCCATCACGGAATCATAATCCTAAGAATGGCATCAGGGGCGCCATTCCTAAGACGACGAGAAAGAACTACGAAGCGAAGAGCTGCAAAGACTCTGGGATCTACTCAAAGCCAATCTGAGAAGAAGAAGATTAAATAAGAATAGATAAGGTGAACGAGTATTAAATAAATATTAAAAGAATCGAAAAATTAGATCAATTAAAGAAAAGTATTTAAGAAAATAAAGCAATTAAAGGAGTAAAAGATTATAATAAGAAATTTTAAAAAGAAAGAAAATACTGAGAAATTACTCCGTGAGAAATTCGCCCAACACGCGAAATAATGTCGAATTATATACAGTTACCGATGACTGTACAAGTATTTAATTAAAACTGTAAAAGAGATTCATCATAACTATCAGCATTCTTTCTCGCTCTGCAGTACATACATTGACTTCACTTGCATATTATTCATACAATATTTCCTTTTACCCAATAGAGCTTTTCTTATGTTATGTTCTTATATATATATATATATATATATATATATATATATATATATATATATATATATATATATATATATATATATATATGAGGAATTAATCTAGCCTTTAAATATAATAATTCCTTAAACCAATTGATGATTGCCAGGAAACCCAAAGAACATCATAACATAGGAGTATATGCAATACCATGCAACGATTGCCTTAAAGTTTATATGGGGGAAACGGGGAGAAATGTAGACAAGAGATTGTATGAACACAAAAGAGATATTAGAGTGGGCAGCGAAAACAGTGGAATATTTTGCCATGTTACAGACTCGAATGATTCGATCGATTACAATGGAAGTAAAATGGTATTTAAATCGGCTAACTATGTTAAGAGAAGAATCGTAGAATCGAGCTTGATATCGTCAGTTCCTAATTTAAATCTATCTGAGGGTCAATTTTCTTTTAATCCTGTAATACGAAAGCAAATAAACAAAATAGTAAAATGTCAGCCCTTCAATATGTTTAGGCCTGACCCCCCCCCCCCAGATTAGCCACAAGTAGAAGATTGGGGAAAAAAAAGGGGATCTTTTACGACCTGACCTTGTGTTATGCTTGTATGCACTTTTCTTATATTTTCTATCCAGTGTCAGTTGAAAAAGGGTGTGAGATACACCAAAACTGTTCTGAATTAAATTGTCTTCGGAGAATGTGGTTTAATTCCTCATCTTTTCTTGCGATATTGCATTAATTTTCATCATATATATATATATATATATATATATATATATATATATATATATATATATATATATATATATATATATATATATATATATAATTATTAAATAAGAAATGCATAGAAGAAATCAATGGAACAAAAATGATAAAGCAAGCAAACTCCAGGAAAAAGGTAAATATTAAATCAAGATAAAGCAAATTATATGTAATCATGCAACATAGAATACGGTTAAAGCAACAAGAGAAAAACATACAATTTACCTTAAAAGTAAAAAAAAAACTAATGTAAGAGCCAAATAAAAACTCGAGCGAAGGACAAGAACCTCCTTTTGTTTTAAATTTAAGGTGCTTACAAGAAATTAGGTCATGTGCACAAGAGCTTCATGATTCGAAAAGTGAATGTTCAAACGTAGGTAAACTTGCACATTAGCTCAAAATATTTGAAATAATATAACTAAAGTTAGTCAAAATTTAGATTTAGCTCCACATTATATCTCTGAATGAAATATTTGCCTTAATTCTACTTCGATTTTTCAATTTCATATTTTTTTTACATGTTGTATGTGTACATAAATGACTTGCATTATCTTAATTTAATATTTACATTTTTTTATGAATGTTAGTGCGACTTTATTGCTTCTTTTTTTGCATTTTTAGGTTTTAACTGTATTAATTATGTTCCATCGAGTGTCTTATTGTATTTAACTATGCAATTCCTTTTAATAATTATATTATTCTGCTCCTGTATTGGAATTGACTGATGATAAATATCAAAATGTTCGAAACGTTCTAAGTAAACATGGTCCGTTTTTAGGTCCTGACTTTAATTTTCGTACAAAAATTACGTTTCCAAGGGATATCCTGACATCTATCTTTCTCTCTATGGATGTCTCTGTGTATACAGGAGCCAGGCATCGTGTGTATGTTATCATTCCTATGTTATTTCCCAATTGAATGAAAGGTGAGTTTAAAAATGAAGGTAAAATCAAGTATGAGTAACAATTTCGTTAGAAGAAAAAAAAAATAGTCTCCCTTAGCTTCGCGTTTTCGTCGAAATTGTGATTTTCTGGGAATTTTCTACTCGCGAGGATCTGGAGAGTTGTGTCGCCTCCCAGCCTCAATATCTGGAGGACGATGTGTGGCTAAATATCCTCCTCACACACTTCTATCTTCACTACATTTGCAGATATATCCTTACTATCTTCCTGCGTGATACAGCCTCGTTGCTAATTCGTATAAAATTCAATGCAAAAAATCTGAGTATTTTTCCTTGATGTCACCTCAAAAGAGAATGAATGTTAGAGAAGAGGCCGAAGCGTCGAGAGGATTTTACAGTATTTTGTGTCTGTAAAAGATTATGCCGAATGGCGGTATGCTGCGTACATAGGATGTATATGCAAGTAGGTAAATATATTTACATAAAACCAGGCCTATCTGTGAGGTAAACAATGTAATTTTTCTTTGTTTATAACTTCAGACATATAGTAGTATTATTATATTGGTTCATTTGGAGTATTATTATATTGGTTCATTTGTAGTATTATTATATTGGTTCATTTATACTGCTGTTAGTATTAATAAGGGATACATTCGCAAAATAAACCTAAATTCGTAATATTAACCACCGTTCAATCCTGGTGATTTAAGTTCTAAGGCCTAATAATATGAATATCAATAGATAGTCTATGCAAACAAAAATTATGCAACTATTTAAGTTTTTAACTATGTGCAATGAATGTATCAGAATTAAAAATGGAGTGTATAGAAATGTACGTGTATAATTGTGTAGGTGAATTTGTGTACCACATAGTGACAAAAAAAATTAATAGTGCAACCACACCCAATTTCCGAATAAAGATTTTGAAAGTTCGCATCTATTTCAAAGCATAAATTGGGGAAGGGAGTATTTTTAAATTCTTCATGTGCACAGATTTCCGGGCATGTGCGAATACAGTTACACTTATGTGTACGCATTGTCTGTGTCATCGTACATGAACGTTCGGATGCATACGATGTAATGGAATAATCAAGTACTTTTCTCCAGTCGAGAAAGATAGAGGCGAGAATTATTTTACGATCGGATTTCAAAAGTTTTTTAATTTTTGTCTTCTTGTTTTCATAATTTAAGACTTGTGGTTTCTCGAAAAGTTAAAAGAATCATTATATTCTTTTAGGAAGAACAAAACTACAGAGGAAGAAATAATTAAATATGTTTGGAATAAATTGAGAAGGAATGTGACCAGAGTAATCGACTAATTTAAGACTTCTCAACGCAATTAGATAACCTGATCACTAGAATTCTTAGAATTCTAAAGAAAATCAGAATATAATCTGGTTTAAAAGGTAAACGATTGCTTAACTATGATTATTTATTTACCTACCATTTATGAAGGGAGAAAAATCATTCAAATGGCAACTCTCGGGAAAGTTGCCAGATATTGCTATGTTTACAAATTAATATTATGCACATGATAGTGCAAATGCACCTGTCAATTGGGTAGTCTAAACTTATGTTTCATGGAATTCAGACATTAAGATATTAATGACCAGAACATCCAGATATACTACATTCCTAGAGATACCGGTTTGGGTCTACTGTTAAACTATCTTTTATTAATGATCTAAGACAGAAATTTGTCATTGTACTCTAGCGAAAAATTATTCCTAGGAAATAATTATTTCCTAAGAGGTGTTAAATTTGTTAAATGATTATTACCAACCATTTTGAGAGACCTTATTTTGTTCCTTTCTCTCTCCCCTAAAATTGGTGGGAGAGGGGGAGGCAGAGGGTGAATTAACCTTGAAGCGATGCCGGGGATTTTTTTTAATTCAATGCTCTTAGGTTCCCTTTCTCTGAGCGGCACAACTCTGTGTTCCACACGCCCAGTTCTCCCAGCAAGATATAATATATATATATATATATATATATATATATATATATATATATATATATATATATATATATATATATATATATATATATATATATATATATATATATATAAAGATAAAGAGAGAGAGAGAAAGGGACATTAGAGACGAAAATCAATGGGGTGGGGCGGGGGGCAAAGGACAGCACAATGAAGACAATCCCTACTGAGATTGAAATAATGCCCGGGGAAATATTTTAATTATCCTGGCCGTGAATCGAACCCGGGTCTCCTGATTGACGGTTGGATGCTCTACCATTAACTTACAAGATGCAGCAATTCAAATCGACCCAACCGTGTTACCTTATCGAACCCAGTATCCTTTCAGGCTAGAAGGAAGTTCCAAAGGATTTTTATACCATACCTTTAACTCGCTAACAATTTAAAGGCTTATTATTCATATCACATAGAAAGTACTGAGAGTACTGACAAGTACTACACGGCTTTCGACATTTAATTTCTGCCATTCAAAAAACTTTTGAATTGAGAGAGAGAAAGAGAAATATTCAAAGATAAAGAATGAAAGAGAGAGGTTGATAGAAAAAAAGAAGAAAAATGCACTAAAAGAAAGCAAAAATTAAATGTTTTTTAAAAATTAATTTAAAGCCAAAATTATTGAGGAAATCCCCCGCAGACATTTTGTAGCGATCTGTAAAAATTGTGAAGAGAGGGAGAAATTGGACGTGACGGAGCACATAAGACAAGAAAAATGAGTTTTTTAAAGGCAAGAGAAAGGGACGGGACATTGGAAGACAAAGATCAAGGAGAGCAAAGGACAGGGGGGGGGAGGAGGCAAAAGCCCTGCGTTTGTTGTTACTACTCGCAAACCTGTATTTGCGCTTTCATCCTATATAAATAAATATATATATATATATATATATATATATATATATATATATATATATATATATATATATATATATATATACCGGGTGTTTTAAAAAAGTTGATATCATTTTTCAATCTAATAACTTTGCCAGTTCTAGTTCAAGTAATTTTCAATTGTAACAGCATATGTAGAAACAGGTCAAAGTTTTATGTTTAATGTTTGATGTTTTATCTTTACAGGTATAGAATTGCAATTCACTGGAAGTGAAAAGGCGTTTTGTGTGTTGGAGTATGCTCGAATACAGTCGAACAGAACTGTGTATCGTGCATTTGTGAGAAAGTTCTCTAAACGGTCACCAATGGCAATGCATATTTGTACATGGCACAAAATATTCAAAGAGGAAGGCTGTCTATGCAGAGCAAAAGGATCTGGATGACCTATAACATCGGAAGAGACGGTCGAGCGGGTTCGCCAAAAACTTTTGCGAAGCCACAAGAAGTCCATAAGAAGAACAAGCCTGGAAACCCAGATTCCTCCAACGACAGTTTGGCGCGTCCTGAGGAAACGCTTGTTAATGAAACCGTACAAGCTGCAGCTAGTTCGGGCCATAACGGCAGATGACAAGCGAAAGCGCGAACAATTCTGTGTTGAGATCCAAGAGAAACCTGAAGAAGACGAGTTCAAGGAACGTCTTGATTTCAGTGATGAGGCCACATTTCATACGAATGGCAAAGTCAATAAGCATAATGTTCGCATTTAGGGCGAAGAAAATCTTCAGTTGAGTAAGTGAGGGACTCACCGAAAGTAAAGGTGTTCTGCGCCATCTCCAAGAACCATTTTCATGGCTCGTTTTTCTTTGAGGGAAATGTGACCGGCCATGTTTATCTGCAAATGCTTCAGAACTGGTTAATGGATGAGCTCATTGCAAATGAACAAGAAGACTTCATTTTTCAACAGGACAGGGCTCTACCTCACTGGAAGCTAATTGTGTTGGCTTATCCCAATGACAATCTGCGAGAGAGATGGATCGGGCGTGCTGGTGATTAAGACAATGTGCTGTTGAAATGGCCGCCATGTTCACCTAACCTGACACCTAGCGATTTTTTTCTCTGGGGCTATTGCGAAGGGACTGGTCTATGTCCCATCCCCCCTCTTCCTGCAAACCTAAAGGAACTCAAACACAGAATCACAACCGCACTGGAGACTGTTACCAAAGACATGCTGCAGCGTGTTTGGGAGGAGCTGGACTACCGACATGACGTGTGCCGTGTCTCAGGTGGTGCGCATATTAAACATTTGTGAAATCATTCATGGAATCCACATACCTTTGATTTTCTCATTCAAATTTGGAGGAATAAATCTTATGTTGCTTAACATTAAGCCTGTTTAGTTTTATTTGCCTTGACTATGTAGTTTCTGTGATATTTACATCTCAAATGATATCAATTTTTTTTTAAAGGAAGAGCAGTTGACGCCTGTTGGGAGCATAGTCTAAAATTTTGGTGTTTTCTTCTAGAATTTTTCGGTTGAGGCATGTTACGTGTACTTCCTGTGTATGTTTCTTAGGTGCCATCAAAGACATTATAGACCGATGAATAAAACCCATAAACGCCGAGAAAAAGATCGCACTAATCATCTACTAGCAAAATAGACGTACTTCAACCCTCTTTATGAAAAATAATCCCAAACCCCTGCTACAACCAAAACAAAGGACACATCTGATATACGAGTACATATGTACACTAGGAGACTGTGAGCTCCTACCTAACTCGTATATCGGCCTGACCGAAGCCACTCTCTCAAGAAGAATGTCATACCATCTGAACAACGGTTATTTTTTAAATATATACACAATGTACTGTCGAAACTTTTAATTTGAGACGAAATATTTATATTAATATTAATAAAAATTTTATTTTATTTTGTGTGCATCTATGTAGACTTATGTTTTTGTCTGTATTTATTTCCATTTGAGTCAAGTCTTTAGAACATTTGTAATTATTCTATCTTGGTTTATAGATCCTGATCTCTGAGGTTAATGTCTCGTTAAGATTTTTCTTCCTCCTTAATTGCCTAGGCGGTATTTTAATCCTCTTGTCAAACTTTAGTCTTTTGAATTTACCTGATTTAATGATCTTTTTTTCTATTTATCTTCGCTCCTCCTAAGGTTTCCATTTCATATTAATGTATTTTGTTGATTGTTTTTTTTGCTTTTTTGTGTGCGTTCCCTCTCCTCTTTATCATCCTTATAAGTATTACAATTTTCAATACTTGTTATTCCTTGATAAAGAACTCGAAATAAAGTTCGAAAGTACTTGGAATCCTCATATTAAATTTCCCTGTGGGTTTTGTTGCATATATATATATATATATATATATATATATATATATATATATATATATATATATATATATATATATATATATATATATATATATATATATATATATATATATATATATATACTGTGTTCTCCTCGCCTCATAGGACGAATAGGACGATTGCAATACATCTGAGATAGATCCCTCATTCAAATCGTACCTAATGCAAAACCATAAACATTTCCTTTGAGATGTCCCCAAAGGGCAAAACAACAGGAAGCTCTTAATATACCATTAGACACACACAACGATAAACATTTTTCGAAAGTGTTCACACATATAGACATTTTCTTTTATCGTGATGTTACTAATCCCTGCCCCTTAATCCATCTAATATTCTAACTTGACTTCTGGTTTGGAAATCTAAAAACCAGTACTTACCTCTTAAGAAAGACAGTGTGATAGGCATTCAATACTTTTTATTCATCATTACATGTCCGACTATAGTCATCAAAAGTATCAAACGATTTCCATCGGATTTTCCTTCGGCCTCCAGACACAACCTTCATCTCGCCTCTATAAACTGTCATTTATAACGTGGTGTTAAATTATCCACAAAGTGGTAATATTTACTAATATTATTAAAGTGTTGTTGCAAAAATTTAATTTCGCTCTACCTATGTAGAAAGGGCGAGGTTCGATTGATTTTATAGCAAATAATCTTTAAAGAACATGGGCCAAAAGAAGTGAGAAAATGAAAATGGAGTTCGTGTCACAAAAGCAACGCGAATTTAGTTCATTCTTCAAAACTAGTAGCATCGTTCAACTACAAAGTGGTGACCCAGGAGTGTCGATCAACTTCCCTCATGCAGAAAAAATTTGCAACGATCTATCTACAGAACAACATTGCAACAACTAATGGCCGAACATAACAAGACCACCACATAAGCACAACGTATGTTAGTTTCATTGACTTACTTTGACTCAGTTGTAGTTCACCCAGATCGAACAACTCTACTCTTTGGAGAGAGAAACAAGTAACACAACAATTCAATTTCCTGGTGCGGGTACTGCCACATGCATTAATTGATGGAATTTCCTCTTATTCTAAAAAATCACACAAACTGAGCTATCAAACCCTCAGATCCGCCACTTTGAAAAGGTTACCTGCATCCACAGTTCAAAATCTGGAGCTTTTGGCTCGTTCCAATCAGCTATCCCATCTTTTCCCTGATGGACACTCCTGTTACATTCAAGAAGCAGTTAGAATTCTAGCCCGGAAACCTCATTTGAGCAACTCGCTGCCTCTACCTCACGAGCTCTCAATTGAGACCCTCAGACAAGAGTGACTTACATCGCAAATGATCCCCTACAACCTTTCCGCGAGCAAATGGAGGAACAATTAGCCTCCATCTTTAGAAGAGTTTGCAACTCTCTTGCCAAGGCTGGTCACTCTCTAATAGTCGAGACACTACTTCATGGGACGCTGAACATCATGTACGCGCAACTCTCCCATTGGATCGCGCGTCTCCTTATGGGTCCCGAAATGCTACCACTTGATTGCGTAACTCTCCTGCTAGGTGGCGCAACTATTGCACTCTTAGGGGTAGCATCTTTTGGCACCAATGGCATTACGTTAGATAGGCACACCGCTGTGCACCTGGTTTCAAGAATAATGGTACATCTGGAAACTTCTGAATGAAACAGAAATGAAGGATCTCGCATCTCTGTTTCCTCGCTCTCCCTGTTTGCACCTTATCGATCCCACCACTGAATGAAGGTTCCTGGTCGACACAAGATCAGTGATATCAATTCTCCCTGCTACATACAACGATATTCAACAAAAAGAGAGCAACATACTCCTTCAAACTGCAACGGGATCCCTAATCCGTACATTTGGTGAGCGTACACTTAATCTCTTTCTGGGTTTAAGATGTAATCTAACGTTCAACCTATTGCTCAGCGATGTTAAAATTAAAATAATCGGTGTTGATATTTAGTAAATTATAATCTTTTGGTTGACCTTAAGCATACACACTTGGTAAACGACACGGACAATCAATCAGTAACGCTCTAATTGGACGTGGCATTCCTCCATAGCTCTCTTTTTCAATTTTAAACAGCTCTGCAGGAGACCAACTCCCTTTGAAATAGGGTGAGTTTTACAAACCACACATTAATCAGAGTATTAATCAAAAGGTGTATAGTGCTGCTCCGTCTTCATATTTCCATCGTATAGTGACGCAAGGCCCTCCTGTTGCCGAGTGGCCAAACCGTTTACTTTAAAAGTTTTAAGTGTGGTAAAATATAGCATTCAAGCTTTATTAAATGCGAAAACTATTAGGCCATCTATTTATCTTGTAAAGAAATCCAATAAATATTATCGCGTAACCGTGGATTACCGTTGTTTAAGGTCTATCACGATTAGGGATAAATACCCCGCTATTACCTCACCGATTTTATCGTAACTTTACAGAATTGTTCGGTGTTCTCCAAAATCGATTTAAAGGATGCGCCTTTTCAAATAACAATATGTAGAACCATCATCCATTGAAAAGCAGTTATAATATCGCCTTTGAGTCTCTGCAGATTCCTCGTTCTTCCTTAACGTATGTCCAACTCTTCTCAAACATTCCAACAGTACATTAATTATATTTTCTTTAACCTGAACTTCGTTTTCGCATATGTTGATGACTTGTTCAGTGAAGGCAAAAACTAAACTGAACATTTGGAGCAATTGCTTGCAGTGTTTTTTAAAAATGCTTTGTTTTGCAAATCTTTATTACAAAATGTACTTTTTCATTAGAATCAATTGATTTTTAGGATATAATGTTAACTCTCAAGATATATCCCCACAAGAGGGTAAGATAGCCATCATCAAGGATTATCCTAAATCAAAACCATTGCAAGAGCTAAAGAGATTCCTGAGTTTAGTCAATATCCTTAGTAGATTTATTAAAAATGCTTCCACTACTTCGCATTCCTCTCTCAAGATTGTTAAAGGACTTATACAAGCGTCATCCAAAATCAACATTGCAATAGGACGAACGCGAAGAATTAGATTTTAACTCTATAAAAGACGATATAGTAAAAGACACCCTTTTACTTCACCCCAAAAGAAAGTTCAATCGGTTTGATTACGGATGAATCTGACTTTGGCATTGGAATTGTTTTGCAAAAATTCTCTGAGGCTGAATGGGACAGAAAGTTTCTTAATTAAAGCCTTCAATATTCCAAAATTATAAAAAAAACTACCCCCCCCCCTCAAAATAATGGCTATATCTCTTGCCATTTTTTTTTCTTTAAATCCGCCCATCTGGTGATTGCCTTCAAAGGCATAAGTCGCCGTTGCTCTTGCAATATATCAATTCCAACACTTCCTCGAGAGTATTACATTGTTTGTTCTCACACATGGCAAGGCGACCATTAACGCCGCTAAGTCTCTCATAACCAGGAACTCTCCATAAGAGGTCTGCGAATTTGAATTCATTAGTCAGTACACTAATGATATTCGTCAAAATGTCCGAAAGAGACAATCCTAGGGGTGCTCACTTACGGTCATCCATCAACGATTGCAACACGCAATCCATAAAACTCTGCATTATCACCACCATCTAGGTCACAAGAAGACATTTTTATGCCCCCGTGTCATTCTATTAACTCAACCATTCAGCATTTCAATATTATCGACTAAGAGACCTCAGCCAAATCTCAATTGACCGATTTGCAATTGAAAAAACTACA
This sequence comes from Ceratothoa steindachneri, assembly GCA_963969495.1. Classification (NCBI taxonomy): domain Eukaryota; kingdom Metazoa; phylum Arthropoda; class Malacostraca; order Isopoda; family Cymothoidae; genus Ceratothoa; species Ceratothoa steindachneri. Next base: position 126,064,846 of record OZ018320.1, on the reverse strand, counting down.
GGAGAACGTCTTAACATCGCTTCAGTTTCATAAGCTTGCCCTACCCTTGACCTTGTTTGTCCTTATTGTGAGTGATTTGGTTACCAAGGGATATTTTCCACCGAGTTTTTTTTTGCATCACTCATGGCTAGCCAGATAGGCTTTTTGGTTCGGCTTGATGGCTAAAGATTCGATTCTTCGGTAAGTGCCTTTTGCGTGAGGCACTGACTCCAGGTGGTATAGTTCTCTTCTCACTTGATTACAAGTTGATTAAAGGTGATCAGTGATCTTTTAAGGGTAAAATAATCTTTGGCACTGGATTCAGTATTTTTTATTAGGCGGGAACATAGAAAATCTTAAAATGTTGCTATCTCCAGCTTGAGACACTTTCTAATTCCCCTTTTATATCAATGGGACGCACACCCCGCGGCAAACATAAATTATAAATGGAATTCATTTTTTGGTACATTAAATACGAGTTTCAAATAATATTGAATTTTTATATTATAATTAGATTTTTTTTTTCTCCATTTAGTTTACATTGTTATATAATCTTAAAATTGTTATTTCATTATGCCCAAGTATTTAATTAGGTAGTTTCCCATAGTATTTCTTTAATAAAATCTGTTCAGAATTGGAGAGTTTAATAGAATTGAACACAGCTTTTCGTAGCCTATTTTCATCGTAAATGGGTTGCTTTAATTAGAGGGATAAGTTTTGATATTTAACTAACCGAAATGGTAACATCTGGAAAACATACCTTCAAAAATTGCCAAATGCCTCCACATCTCTCATCTCATGCTTAATGTACAAATTCTTTTTATTAAATCCTCCCTTTGTTGGATTTAAATTAAATATATAGAGACCATAGAAATGTAATTATTACATACACTCATATACACAAATTTACATAATTATTCAATCTAAAATATTATATTCCTGGCTTTTTTTTTTCTTTTAAGATGCTGTACTAAAGTTCATCGTGTTAACGAAAAAGGATTATTTAGTTATGGACAAAATAAGAAACTTCGTACGAAAATGATAGTGACTTGTAAAGATATGACTGAGGCTGTTTATTTTTTACGTTAGGTGATATATCGATTATAATGTTGGCGGTATTTATTTATATTAAATTTTTTAATTACTTTTTGGGCCGAATTTTGAAATTAGGAGAGCAGTGGTCTTACTTTCAAAGCTCATTGCTCCTAAGACCAAGCGCGAGCTTTCCTTATTTCTTTAAGGGACCTGCCAGTATCTATAGCGGTTATTTTTTTTTGTTTTTTTAGTTTGCACAGATTGGTCAGAATAGGAAAAACATAAAACAACTCATTTGACCACTGTCCATTCAAACTCTTTCAAAAGAGAAGTACAACGACTTCGGGAACAAGTGCTCATCTAAGGCCACTATCATACATTCTGATTCCCTTATGTCATATTATATTTTGGTTCGACTTAATCACATTTTAATATTTCATAAAACACATCAAAGTGCTCATTTGAGGTTTCATTGAGTCTGTTTATTCATATAACAATGCGAACACAACAATCTTACCTCTGATTTCTACAAGCTAATCTTCAACTATTATAATAATTTGGGTCAATTAGGCACACACCATATCCTTAAATCAATGTCATAAGTCCAAAATGCATAAATACGAAACACCCCTTTGCTACATATCTATCAAGATTTCATAGCCTAAATGTGGACATATTAAGTAGTTTTACAACCACAAATGTACCTTCTAACCATAATATGCTGCTGTTCTAAGTATTTGTAGCAGGATTCCCAATTTGGATACTCTACATCTAAATTTAGATGATTTTTTTTGCATTTGGATGTATTTCTTTTTAGCTGTTAGATGTTGATTTGGATGATTTTGTTAATGTTTTAGACGTTTTAAAAAAAATTACACAGTCTACAACTAAACCTCCGAAGCGGCAACTAGCCAACCACCCTTTTAGTAGAGTTGGCACCCCTGTTATATACGTTGCCGAAGATGACGTTGCTTTTTCATTCAGTAATTTTATGAAATTTTATAGAGTGAGTTTTATTAATGTCGACTACAAATAGTGCAAAGCATTTATTTTGTAATGTCCCCAGCCCTTAAATATGTCAAAAAAAATATAGCCAAAAATTTAGAAGAGAATGGTTTCAAGATAAAATTCTAAAATTGGATTATGGCTGTTCCGGGAGATGACACTAGGGCATGCTGCAAGTATTGCATGTCACAAATGAACGCTAAGTTTCAAGATTTAAAAAGTCATACACAGAGTAAGAAGCATCTCAATGCAAGTACTAGACAATATTATATTCCTCTTGCTTCTGTATTTACACCTTTTTCTGCTAAAAATGAAACCTCCAAGTTAGAAGCAGCAATTGCCATGCACTTATGTTGCCATTCTGCTCTAAGTAACCATGACCATCCTGTAGACATTTGCAAAAATAATATTGATGACAGTAAAATTGTAGCTAATGTTAGGATGCATCATTCAAAGTGTAGTAATATTCTAAAATATGTTTTAGGTCACCATTTTGAGCAAGAACTGATTAAGAATAGAGGTAATAGTCAATACAGTTTGTTGCTTGATGTGTCCAATGATATTTCAGTCCATAAGTTATTAGGTGTATAAATTATTTACTACAATAATTATTATACAATGTGCTGTCAACTTATCTTGGGCTGGTTCAGCTTGAAAAATGTGATGCCAAAGTTATTTTGATGGCAATTAAGTTATTAATATCAGAAAGAAAACTAGATTTGAAAAACATTATGGGGGGTAGGAACTCATAATGCCAGTGTTATGACTAAAATTAATAGTGGGGTGTATGCGTTATTAAAACAAGATCTTCCATCACTCATTTTTATAAGGTGTGTATGTCATTCAATACAATTAGCAGTTTCCCATGCATCATCAGAATGCTTACCTAGAAACTTGGACTTTCTTAATGCTGAAACACAAAAATGTTTCTCAAATTCGTTTGTTAGACAATGTGAATATAAATTATTGTATGAATCTCTCAATGATAGTACAAGTCCCCTGAAAATACTAGCTAGTTTTCAGACGAGATGGCTTTCTATTCAGCCTGGTGTGTAACGTATAATTGACTAATAGTCACAACTGAAAGCTCATTTTAATATAGCAAGAAATAAAAATAGGTTCTACTAGGCTGAACTTCTTTTATAGATGTATTCTGAAAAGGAAAATCTTGCATATCTACTTTTCTTGCGACCCTTGCCTACTGAAGTACTTAGAGTCAACAAATTATTCGAATCTAAAACTTGTGATAAACTTCTTAATGACCTCCTTCTGCTAGTTAAATCTATTGGTAAAAAAAATAGTGAGGCAAACTAGTAAAATTGACTTGCTCACTTGTTATATTAATGAGTATTTGATCCCAAAGCCATACTTGGGCTATCGATTTGAATAAAAAATTGAAGAATTAAAATCTAATAAACTTATAGCAATAGATGATGAAAAAAGTTTGAGGCAACGATTTACAAATTATATAATATGTCTTTTTCAACAACTGAGACAGAGACTTCCAGATAATATTAAAGTTTTACATCTTTTAAGTTTCTCTGTGAACAACATGCTTTAGCCAATCAAAGCTAATGTTTCAATTTGTGAATTCCTGATGTACCTCGGTGTACTCGTAACTCAAGAAACAATTGCTAAAGCTGAGTTTCAATTGACAAAAATTAATTTAGTTGATTGGAAATCAACTTCTTTCTGAAAGAAGTTCTTTAGTCTCAAGAGGCCTCCGGTTCAAATCCTTTTGAAGAAATCAGCAAATGTGCCATCTCAGCATTAGTATTACTTCATTCTAATGCAGATATTGAGAGAATCTTTAGTGCTGTAAATTTGTAAAATCTAAACTTAGAAATATTAGAAATGTTAAATGTCATTTCGATGGTTAAATTCAGCTTAGCCAATTGGAAAAATGTTGTAGTTCTTATTAACTATCATTTAAAGTGTTGAACAACATTGGTACTCTTGCTACTTACCAAACAAAAGATATTGCATGTGCATCATCATCATCCTTTGAATTATGGACTGAAGAAGACGATTTTTTATTGCAAAGCTTACATTAATAGTATAATTCATAATTCCTTTGATTGAGAGATAGTAAAAACTTAAATACAGATTTAGATATTTTGTAGATGCTAATCTCAAAATTTTAGATGTTTTTAGATGTATTTTATATTTGTTTTAGATGTAAAACTGAAAAGTGAGTGGGCAACACTAAATTTTGGAGGTATATCGACTTAAGGATATAACCTCAGAATCTGTGGTTAAAGCATTCTTAGCAAACTCATATCACGTTTTAGTGCTTCTGTTAACATAATCTCAGATAATGGATTGCAATTTGATTATGGGTTGTTTCAAAAGTTATTAAAACTCACAGCCACTAAAGAAATTTTCACCCCTCCTGCTAATACGACCGGAAATGCATTTCTTAGAAAAAAACAAAACAAAGATCCATTCAAGCATCTCTTCTGGCTAAAAGACCTCCTGGAGAATGGTTACATATTTTCTGACCCATTCTAGTTAACATGCGAAACGCAGTTAGCTAAGAAACAGGATTCCATGTGACCTATATGTTACTAGGGATACCGACCCTTTACAAAATAGCTCTTTACAGAGACTTCAAAAAGCCATGAATTCTCTTGCTCCATTTCTTTCTCACCATTTGGTTCCACAAGAAACTTACATTTCAAAATTTCTAGTGGTCTGTATACACGTTTTCGTAAGAGACATACAAATAATCCTTATCTTCTCCTCCACCACATATAAAGGCCCATGAAAGTTCCTACACAAGCGCAAGCATTTCAACTTCGGGAAACAGAGGAAATATTAGTGCTCACATACGAAACCTACAGCCAGCAAACAAGGAAAACAACACGCAATTTAACACAGATAACAGTTACATAAAATAAAACATACAAATTCCTTATACACAACCAACAAAGACACTGATGGAATTTTAGAGCAAAACCTAAAAACTAAATCTGAACAATCATATTGAAATCTGCATCATAATTAAGTAAAATCCATTGCTTTATCACACAGAAAACATATATTGACATGTTCAAGAAATTTGGACTGATTTTGAGAGATCAAGTTACATGTTTTGCATATATCAACATTATTATTACTATATTTTTCGTCATAATTAGTCTTGTTCTATGCCCTCCCTGGTTATCATTTTTATATACCTTTGTTTAATATTATATTATTCATGCCATAAAATCACTTTAGTGATTTTTTTCAATTATTTTTAATTAGAAACTTACAAATTTGATGTACATTCAAGGGATAGCACTATGGGGTGGGGGGGGGGCCATATCTTATAACTTTTATTATTTATCAAATCTATTTATTTATTACTTGACTGAAGTTGCCCTTTGAAACTTTATCTTCCATTTATCTGACTCTTGTATTCTTGTAGGCTGAGATTCTTTCTTCTTTAAGTTGGGTTGGCTGGGTTAATTCTTGATCTTCTTTATCTTCATGTATCTTCCTTTCAATGACGATGTGATGATTTCTTCCAATTCTGATGACGTGATGACTTCTTGATGCTTCTTGACGATTTTAATGGGATGAGATGAGTTAAGACGAGTTAGCCCTTGAAGTCGTTTTCTTTCCGTTTTCCTAGACAGCGGTTTTCTCTTGAGTTGATTTCTTGAGTTGTCCTTAAAGCGTTTTTCGTGGTCTCCGTTTTCTTCGAAAATTTTCTTTGTTAAAATTGTGGACTTTGGGGATCGATCGCGGGTCTTTTGAATCCTGAGGCTAGCACTCTACCATTACGCTACGGCGAAGTCCGTCCTGACTTTGTAATTTAATGGGCTATTTATATTCTCGCTTTCGGAAGGAAGTTTTACTCTTATACATTTTCGCACCTCTACAGCACAACTAAGAATAATAGAGTATAATATTTGTCATAATATGTACATGGACTATTAATTTTATGTTTCTATCACTATTGAGAATTATTTTAAATTTTTAGGAAATTTCAAGGAGATTGTTTCCCTCATCAGAAGGCGAAGTGTTTGTAGCAATCATGTGTTCCCCTCGCCTCATAGGAAGTTTTCGTTTATGGAGAAAACATCTGTGATAGATCCCTCTTGCCCAACATGCCTAATGCCCGACCATAAACATTTTCGTCTAGGGTAATCGGGATCGCGAAGGTTGAGTCAAACTGTGACTCAAATCGGAATTCTTCTCCTTAAAGTGTCCGTTCCGATTATTGGCTCCTGGAGTGGGTCGCCAAAATGATTATCTAGCTGCGTCTAGGGTAATCCACAGAGGGAGGTCCTGTGTAACCTCTGCCTCTAAAGAGGAGGGATCTGCGAGAAGCTTGGCACCTACAAGTACCTTGACGGCAACAAGCAATACCCCGAAGTTTCTTTCTTGCAACGGGCGAACTGTTTCCTTTATGGGACTCGCTCCACACACAACGTATGTCCAAGATCTTGTGCTTGACTCCATGGATAATTTTCCCTTTTATTTCACTCATGAGCTAAAATCGAGAGGGGGCACCGAATTCTCATAAAATCCGTATTGTCGCGCGAAAGACCTTTTTTTTTCAGCTGCCAAACATGCAAGATATTTACGCCTCGCCGCGATCCGAGCTTTCCTCGTCTCGAACTACAGGTTTATGACGGCGCGAAAAGGGGTGAGGGAGATTCGATGCGAAAGGCGAATTTGGAATAATGGAGGGACACGCAGCTGTATCGGTGTATTTATGTATACCCTAATGTATGGTGTATTTAGACTTTTACATCCCTACCCGTTTTGGAAGACATTATTCTGATGTGTAACTAGGAATAATGTATACCTTTAACATTGGTTACACGAGCAACACAATAAAAAACGAAACAAAATGGGAATTCAACGAATACAGGAACATAAAATAATCATGACGGTAAAAGAACACACGGATTACCTGTGATATACAGGAATCTCCTGAATAATTAAGATCTGATGTCTAAGTAAAAAAGAAATAAATGATTATATCCGATACATTAATCCGGGTAGTATGATATAAGAACCACATGCACAAAAAAAGGAAAACAATCTAAAAATAATCACGGCAGTTATAGAGCGTGTTAGATTATCAATTTTACAAATATAACATATGAATAATTAGTGGGTGAACACTAAGCCTTTATCCAAAACTACATAGCTATAATACAGATTATTTACAAAGACTCACTGGGCTCATCTATCGAATTCCTAGACAAACCATCCGCGAGTACATTAAGAGATATTTTAAGGTATCGGATAGCCTATTGATATTCGGATAATAATTGGTCCCAACGCATGAGTTTTCCATTCTGACCCTTACATTTTTTTAAGTATGCTAGGGGGTTTGTGATCTGTTTCTATGGAGAACGGTCTACCTATCGAATATACGCGGAACTTTCATACCCAAACACGATATCTAAAGCTTCTAGCTCCACAATGGCATACTTCTTTTCCTTATCGGAAAGTTTTTGACTTGCAAGAGCCACCGGGAATGGCACTTCTACCTCGTATTGCAACAAGGCGCATCCGATTCCAAGATGAGAGGCGTCGATCCGAATGCCGAATTTCTCTTCGGGATTAGATAAGTGCCGGATAAAAGCAGTCACTAGTTTCTGTTTGGGTCCGCTGAAACTGACAATAGCCATGGGGTTCCACTTAATAGAATCTGGAGATTTCTTTTTACGCAGTTGATTTAAGGGAAAGGTGACGGACGCGAAATGGGGGACAAAATGCCGATAGAAGGAAGCTGCTCCTAAAAAGGGTCGAAATTGCATCTTCGAGACTGGAGGCGGCCTATCGGTTATTGTTTTTATCTTATCCTGTTGTGTGAATATGCGGTTCTCGCCAATCTTGAACCCTAAATACGCTTGATTGTTAAGCCATGAGACTTCAGTCGGTCTAAGAGTGGTCGAAGACACGCGAGGTGTTCTTTCCATGTACGCATGGCTACGTACACGTTGTTAAAATAGAATGCGACGTTTTCTAGCCTTTCTACAACTTTTTTCATAATGTGGTTATAACTGCTACAGGCCGTAACAGGACCAAAAGGCAGCCGGGGGAATTGTTTGAGGCCACTTTCTTTGGGGAATGCTGTAAATTTCCTCCCCGACAGGTACAAGGAGATCTGGTAATAGGCCTTACACAAGTCAATTTAAGAGATATACGCGGCTCCTTCAAATAGATGCAGGTTCTGATCGATGAGGGGGGGGGGGGGGTCTGCGTCAAATACAGTGACAGCGTTCAGTTTCCGAAAGTCGACGCACATATTAACAGGCCCGAGTTCGGGGTTCACGTCTAACTCAGGGGAGGATTCTTCTTGGGGGAGCGGGGTAGAAGGGAGAGTGGGAAGCTGGTAGTCCCCATCCATCTGTCTTCTTTCTTGGTTTTCTCTTTTTATCTTTATTCTTCTTTTTTCGGCTTCTCTTTCTATCTTTATTCTTCTTTTTTTGGCTTCTATTTCCATCTGTGTTATTTCTTCGTCTTCTCTTTTTATCTTAATTCTGCTTTCTTCGGCTTATTTTTTTATCTGCTTCTTCTTTCTTCGTCTTTCCTTTTTATCTTTATCCTTCTTATTTCGTCTTCTCTTTCTATTTTCATTCTTCTTTCTTTGGCTTCTCTTTCCATCTGTATTCTTCTTTCTTCGGTTTCTATTTCTATCTGAAGGCCACCTCTTCTGGCTTTTCCTCCAGGGGTTGGAGGGAAGGGCAGTCCCTTTGGGCCCTGGCGAGCTCAGCGTTATTCAGCTTCTTGGACTCAGGGCCGCACGGGAATTTGAGCGGCGCGAGGGGTCAGTTTTCTCGGCCCGCCTGCGCTCGAGTGGTGACGGTTTGGGTAATCTCGCTCAGGCTAGTTGCGCACTCTGTCTGACCAGCACTGCACAGAATTTTATCGGGGTCGCGACCACGAGAGCCCAAACAGTGAAATAGCGGCACTCTACATGACACCGAATGACAGGGAACCTGTTAGCGCGTCCCCAAAAGTCGTGCACTACCGAAAATTTCTGATGCTGAGGTTTTACGGCGGGGAGTAGCTTGTCTGACACTACAATACACGTACAAACAGTGTCCCTAACTAAAGTGGACACTTCGCACCCATAAATCGAGCCAGTTTTAAAATTGAGTTGACTAGGAGAACTCTTATTGAATAAGAAGTTGGCCTAGTAGTCCTGATTTGACGGAGCTACGGGTAGCAGCGTAGGTACGGGGTTTTCTCTGGAGAAAGGGTGGCAGTCACTTAGTGTATCTGCTGACTTGGGAGGGATAGAACCTTGAATTTTGCAGACACTGAGATTTTATGTGCCCTGGGGCTCCGCAAGAGTAACACATGATCGGACTACTCCTGAAGGTGTCGTTTCAGTTAGTGTTAAAAACAGTGGGTTTTCGGTCTTCTGGGGTCTTCTGGAATTTGTTCTTGGGCTTAAAATGGGGAGCAACTTTTACAAACTGAGAAGTTTTTTCATGTGGGTTTCTTCCGTACCCAAACTTCTTCTTTGGTAAAGGAGGGTTACCTTTTCTGCTTTCCTTCGGGTATAAATGATGGTTTGAAGCGTGAAGATTCGCTTCATCAGAGCAATTCTTAAATGTGGATGCCCTTCGATCTTGAACGAAGGCTCTAATCTCTTGAGGGAGTGTACTTAGCAGTTGATCCTTTAAAATAAAGTCGATCAATGCCTCGTAATCTCTTTCGACTTTAGCTGAGTCCAGCCAGAATTGGAGATTCCTCCTCATGATGAATCCGAATTGTCTTTATGTTTGTCTTGTTTGGAGTTTAGGTGATTTGAACTTAGACCTATAGAACTGGAAGTTAAGGTTAATAGCAGATAGAAGTTCTATTTTTAAGGTGGAATAATCTATTGCCGCCTCATGCAGCAATGCAATAGAAATCTGTTTCAGGCGAGAGGATAGCAAGGGGAGAAAGCGACTTACTCCATCAGCTTCAATATCCCATCCATTTACTTCGAATATTTTTTTCGAAGTGCGTTAGGTACGTAATGAAGTCCTCATTTTCCCGATGTGGGGGAGGGGGAAGATTTTGAGAGCAGAGGCTTGAGGTTGTTGACCCCGGGAACCAATTGAACTAACTTCCACTTGGTCCCTTCTTAATTCGCGTTCATGATGACGAAATTTTTCGCGTTCTTCGTGTTGTGGTTTTGCCTTTCCAAATCTTCCTTCCGTTTTTGCTCTTCTCTCTCTTCCTTCCGTTTTTGTTCTTCTCTCTTTGCTTCGAGTTGTAGTTTTTTCTTTCCAAATCTTCCTTCCGTTTTTTTTCTTCCCTCTTTGCTTCTCTTTCATCCCTTTGTTCATTTTAGACGTACTCAATGAGTTCCCGACCTTCAAGTCCTAATGCATGTCCTTGCTTGTGGAATATTTCGAACGATGTGGACGCCATTTTATCGATCCGAAGATAAGAATATGCAATGGGAGAGTTGCTATAGCGTAACGTGCTTAAAGAAAGGTGGTTATTATAGTTTCCTACCAAATCGTGGTAGAAAACGATTAATAAGAAAAACAAAACAAGATTAGATAATCACCATAACATAACTAATTTTTGGATCCCAAAACAAGAATCGCTGTTAATGTTTGAGTATTTGGACTAATTTGGACGTTGGCAATTGTTTAATTAAAGTTTTGAGATGCACACAACTTTATAGATGTTGCTTTTAGCGATAACCTCACACATCTGATACCACTTAAATATGTCGAGTTTTAGTGAGTGGGTAATCCCAGTCCAACTTCCTAGGCATGTATTATAATCCCACACCAAGGTGAAATGGAGGTGAAGTGTAGCCAATACACCTACCGTAGCCACTTCCGGTAAATAAAAATAACCCTGGTGCGTCTCTTTTGATCAAAATTAAGATAATGACCCCCTGATTGTGTCCTCACTCAGTAAAAGCCAGTCATAGGTGGACTTATGTAATATTTAGAATTAAGCCGAGTAGATTGATTATTAATTGCCAAAGGATCGTCCAAAATAGTTAAACACACAGATACAAAAATATTCTTTAATATACATGAATTATAAATATGAAGTAGCGCATATAGGTATAAACAGGATTGATCTTTGCACTGGTGGAGTTAGGGAAGGGGATAATTCACTTTAACGATACCTTGGAGTTCGTAAGTATTTGGAGGGTGACGGTAAAGGTCTTCTTCTTGAGACGATGTTCACACTTAGCCCGGTCGTCCGAGGTAACAGAATGTGTGGGTAATCCTAGGCCAGCGTCCTGATGTAATGATCCTAGGCCGGATCGCGAAGGCGAGTCAAACTGTGACTCAAATCGGAATTCTTCTCCTTAAAGTGTCCGTTCCGATTATTGGCTCCTGGAGTGGGTCGCCAAAATGATTATCTAGCTGCGTCTAGGGTAATCCACAGAGGGAGGTCTTGTGTTACCTCTGACTCTGAAAAGGAGGGGGGGCTCTGCAAGAAGTTTGGCACCTACAAGTACCGTGACGGCAACAAGCAATTCTTCAAAGTTTCTTTCTTGCAACGGTGAACTGTTTCCTTTGTGGGTGTAGCTCCACACACAACGTAGGTGCTAAGATCTTGTGCCTGACTCCAGGGAGAATTTTCCCTTTATTTCCCTTATGAGCTAAAATCAAGAGAGAGCACTGAATTCTCATAAAATCTGTATCGTCGCGCGAAATACCTTTTTTTCTGCTGCCAGACAGGCGACATATTTACGCCTCGCCGCGATCCAAGCTTTCCTCGTCTTGAGCTGCAGGTTTATAACAGCGTGAAAAGGGGTAAGGGAGATTCGATCAGAAAGGCGAATTTGGAATAAGGAAGGGACACGCAGCTGTGTCGGTGTATTTATGTATACACTAATGTATGGGGTATTTAGACTTCGGTCGGCTTATTCCTGGGTTGAACAATGAAGAAAAAGCGAACATAAGACAATCAAGAATATTGATGTTCAAGAATTGGTTTGTTGATCAAAACTGGAAACAGGAAGGAAAAAGAAAGGATAAAAGGGTGAGACGTACTCGTTAATTTTCTTGCACAAGGACTTTTTTTCTTAAATTTGAGTGCACAATGTTAAGCTCCATGAATGAATTTTTTTCATCACTAGATTTCTTCAAATTAAATGTACAGCCTTGTCTCTAATTTCCTGGACAACTTAAATTAATTGATGTCCATACCGGGTATTAAAAAACTCCTGTTGCATTCATTACGACGCACTCAACCTAGAATACAATGATAGTTTTAATGTAGTTCGACAGGTTTTTATTGTTTTGACATATAAATATATGTTTATATTATAATATTAATCAATATGCCCGCCCTCGGCGGCGAGCACAAGTTGTAGACGAAGTCCTTCCTCATGCTGGCCAATACGAGGTTAACGGAGGACTTCACCTAGTCGTTTCTAAGATGTCTCAGTTGTGTCACGCTTTAGGTTCCAACAGAAGTCAGCTAGCATAGTAAAGATCTATTTTCCCTTATACCTGTTTTCCATTGACGCTATATTTTGATGGAACCTCTTCCTATGCTCATCACTCACATCTCCTGCATTTTCTGGAAATAAAGACAGATGAGAATGAAGAAAGTGTATCTTCAGTGAAATATTACATCCGAGATCTTGGTAACCCTCGATTAGGCTTTCCATTATACGCTCTCACTGGGCCCCTTGGTGCTTTCCTAGAAGTACTTTGCATACATCTTTGAATGCAACTCAGGCCCTTAGTTGAGTTTCATCTATTGCCACCTCGAAGTCCTCATCAGCTATAAGCTGACGAATCTGAGGGCCTACTAATATGCCTTATTTAATCTTGGCATCACTTATTTTAGGGAAGATTGCTTTAAGGTACTAGAAACATGGCTTGTTATGTTGTAATACTTTAGTAAATTTCTTCATTAGGCATAGTTTTATATGCAGAGGTGGCAAAATTATTTTCTCCTCATGAATTACATTATGGCATCCAGGCGTCATAGTTTCCCGAGGTGACCATTCTGAGTGTACATATTTTTTCTGATCTGGCCCTACTGTCCCACTTGCAAAGGAAGCACATAAACTTGGTGTATCCGATTTGTAGCTCATTAAATAGGGCTACTACTTTATATCTAAAGTATGTACAGCTCATAAATTTCTTCACATGTTGAGTCAGCTGTCTTGTATGTCTTAATGTAACTGACATATCTATAACAGAAAATATGGAGAAGTTTGGCATTCTCCAGTTATTTTAGCTTTGGTTCTGTAAATAAAAAAATACTGTAGCATGTGAAAAATAATATAAATAGTAACAGCAACAAATATTAAATAAAAAAGTAAAAAATATTTATAGTAAGTTACAAAATTATCCAGCGTTACGTAAGAGTTACCACGGATTTGGACCTATATAACAAGAAACATTGAGTATACTTCCACAAATTTCATAGGTTAGGTTGACAAATACTTTAAGAACACCCCATTAAAATTATATCAAAATCCGTTTATTTATAACTTACAGAGTTGCCAGTCTCGGCTCATTCCTGTTTGCATTCAATTCCTACGGAATCATCAGTGTATTTGATGTAAGGAAGATGGTAATTTAAGAGAAACTGGAGGGTCGCAGAAAGAGACGGATGTTATATTCGTGATTTACGCAAAAAAGTCCTTGGAACGGTTATTGACATTTCCGTTTTCTTTTCATTGTTGTACAGTGTAACTCTACAGCAATGGATGAGCATTTCGTACCTATTTGGAAATGTAAATTTTATCAAATTAAAAATCATATCAAGGCCATTCAAACAATCCAAATGGTGTCGTCACTACTATTTTCGCATATACAGCTCTTTACCAGGAATTCGATGAAATATGTATTCGGAAGTAAAAGTCCATGGTTGAGTTCCAGATAAAAGTGAGGAGGTTTAAATCCTTCCCTCTATAATGCTGTAATTAACAGTAAGACTAATCTTCAACCGCCCTCCTCAAAATATGGCTATAGCAGCACTATTAGAATTATACAGATTCCTCAATTCTAGCACTGGTGGTGCAGGTTGAGTCTGCACGAGAGAAAGATAGAGGACCAAAAATAAGGCGCTTTTTCCTAAATTACTCGCGCTTTGAATCTCCCCTGTGTAGGTTTATATCTCTATGATGAAGCTATTGAGCATGGTCTCGAATTAGCAAAAGAGCTTTTTGACCCCTACCAATTTGGTCGGTAGAGCTCATGGGGGTAAAAAAGATCTCAAATGCCTCTCTCGAGTCAGGCCATGAACCTGCACACCCTTTCTACAAGAATGCTGATAGATTTAACCTATCACATCGCACCTGGGGTGAGAGTTGCCTGCAAAGAATTCAACTCAGGAAAACCTGAAGTAACGAAAAGGTCTGTTCCATGGATATCCTGAAATGAGCGGAGAAGTGCCCCAGACCTTAAGCCCACTAAATTTTGTTCTCAGTCAAGTTATGCCATCATTGCTATTCTGAAAGCTCATGATTACCGTTCTAATTTCAAGCTTCTTCCAGAAAATCAAATAAGATATGAAGCACAAGGTATATATGATGCAGCCCAAGCAGAATTGAATGAACATATCTGTGATAACTTAACTGCCATCACTCAACCACATAAATGGTGGTCCACTTTAAAATCCTTCATTTATGGAGAAGACTCATCTTTTCCACCTCTTCGTAATGAGAATGGTGTTCCTATATATACCCCGATAGAGAAGCTGATCTTCTCTCATATTTCTTTTAAAGAAGGCAATGTCACCGGGATCTTGAATTCCCTCATATTGCTTTCCTACTCCAATTTTGTCTAAGTTTGCCTTTAGATCATCAGAACTAAAAAGCGATATGTTAGACTTGAATGCTTACGGTGGTGCGGATCCTACTGGCATATATCATTTATTTTTCAAGAACAGTGCTGCAATATTGGCCCCTAAACTGGCAATCCTATTTAGACATCTTATTCGTGCTGGTAAATTCCAGCTTTGTTAGAAAGTTGCCAATGTAACCGCTATTCCTAAAGGAGCCTAGCTTCGCATTTACCATCTGAATATAGGCTTATCTCAATAACTCCTGTTATATCCAAGATTTTTGAGAAATTATTGGCTAAATGTCTTAATAAGTTCATTATAAAAGAATCTTTACTACTTTCTACTCAATTTGGATTTAGAAAGGGTGTAGGGACCTGTGATGCCTTGTCTTATTTGGTCCACTAGTTGCAATCTAACCTTAACGCAACGTCTGAAGCCAGGTAGTATCACTAGACTTTAGTTTGCCTTTGACAGAGTTAATCATAAAGCTTTGTTATATAAACTTAAATTAATGGGCATAGGTGGCCATTTTTATTCTATTTTAAATGAATTTTTATCTAATCGCAAGCAACGTTTGGTTGTTGATGGGAAATGTAGTTCTATGGTTGATGTGGCCTTTAGTGTTCCGCAAGGTAGTGTACTTGGACCTATTTTATTTAGTTTATATACTACTGATATGTGGCAGAACATAGAGCATAACATGATGGCCTATGCTGACGATGCATCATTGTACTCATTTATTCCATTACCAAGACATCGAGTTGAGGTGGCAAATTCTATAAATAGATATTTGGTAAAAATTTCTGGTTAGTGTACTCGTTGGGGCATGGTTTTGAATGCTAGGAAATCACACTTAACTATTTTTAGTCGCAGTAGAACTTCAAATCCAAATCATCCGCCTTTATTGCTTGATACTATTGGTCTGGATTTTTCTGATAATATTAGGTTGCTTGGTGTTGTTTTAGACAGCAAGGTTACTTTTGAAACTCATCTTCGTTCAGTTTCTTCCTCCATTGCTCAGAAGACTGGTCCACTTAGAAAATGCAGAAGAACCTTTGGTAATAATGATGCAGTTTTACGTTCTTTCTTTGCTTTAATTTTGCCTAAATTTGAATATTGTTTTACCGTCTGGATATCGGCTGCGGATTGCCATCTTAGATTGTTCAATAGAGCAATCAATAATATTAAATTCCTGTTGCCCAATCTAAATATTTACCTACAGAAACGTAGATTGATCGGGCCATTATTTTTTTTATTTAAGATTTTAAATAATAATGAACATCCACTCCATGCTGCTCTGCCTGAGCCTTTTACAGTAGCTCGATTCACACGTCACTCTAATAACATTATTAATAGGAACAGCAAAGCGTTTTCTGTTGTTAGATGTAATACAACTCAATTTACTTCGCTGTTTCATTCCTAATATTTGTAAGGAATGGAATGAACTGCCGGAAGAATGTTTATCAGCATCTGATATTACGTCTTTTAAATCTAAAGTAAATAAATTTATTGCTTAATCAATGACTTTGTTTTTAAATATTTTTAATATGGTTTTACTTTGATTTAACATATTTTCTTTTAATATGGTTTCTTTCTTTTTTTGTCTTTTTTTCTTTTCTTGCAGTATGTTTCCCTATAGTACCACCCTTGGCCTTGAAGGCTTGTCCATTCCATTGGAAACTTCTGTATTTGTATAATAATAATAATAATAATAATAATAATAATAATAATAACAGGCTAGCCGATTCAAAAATGCTTCATGACAGGTTAATAAACTCCGACGAATCTTTGTTATTGTAGTCCTAACTTTCTGCTTTTCGATTTCACAACCAAATTCCATGCTTGAGGTGTCCAAGCCTCCATGTTGGTACATAGCTGGAGAGACAAAACTTCTGCCTTCTCGTTCAACCTTCTTTCTTGCCGACAGGTTAAGCACATATGGAATGGATTGAATTTTATGCCATCGTAGCATGGACTTTAGAGCTACGTTCGCTCTTTTAAGTAACTCGTTGATAGAAGTTAAATAAAATGAAAAACTAACGCAAGGATTATTATTTGGAGGAAATTTTTGAAAATTAATAAATTTGAAAATAAAGTAGTAGATTATAGTAATCGGATTAATAGGCAAAAGACTTAGGCACAATAAACAAGCCCAATTAATCATAGGCCAAGAATGATTGTCGCAAAGTCTAGGTGACTCAAACATATCTTACAAGATCTGCATGTATATATATATATATACACATATATATATATATATATATATATATATATATATATATATATATATATATATATATATATATATTATTGAAAGGCAATTGGTAACTTATTGTTAATTGTTTTCTTTTAAAGTATCTCGATTTGTCTTATATTCCACTTTTGATCTTGGCTTAACCCGTTGATTGCTTCCTCAAAATTGGTCATTTGAAAGGCGTGGCGCACGAGAGCAGAAATCTGGTTCACTAAGCAAAACGAAAGTCTTTATTCGCTTGGTGCGTTTCGATATATACACATATCATTTTCAAAGGATAAACGGTTGCGACTAGAGAATTAGATATAGAGCTTTATATATGTGATTCGTATATACGAATATATTTATAGGAAACGGAATTTCTTTAAGCACGTGATGGTACATGCAAATGGTTGAGACACTATAATCGTTATGTTTAGTGGTAAGAGTATCCAGTAATGGGAGTTGGTTCTTTTGGCTATTTTCGATTGTATAGTTAAGAGAAAAGCAGTTTTTTAATGTTTCTAGTAGTTCCTACATTTATTTTTTTGTTTCTACATTTATTTAAATGTTGTCTATATATCTACAATAAATATGTGGTTTGGATAACCTTGAAAAAATTGCAGATATATAGACGACATATACATAAATATAGAACAAAAGAAGAATTGCAGGAACTAAGAGAAACATTCAAAAACTGCTCTTCTCTTATCTATAGATTCGAAAATAGCCAAAATAACCAACTCGCATTTCTAGATGCTCTTACCACTAAACATAAAGATAAAATAACTACCAACGTTTACGTAAATAAATACAAATCCAGGTCTGTGGATGAATGCAAAAAGCGAATGTCCCGAACGTTACCATAAAAGCGTAATAAATTCATACAACAACCGTGCGTTCACCCATTGCTCAACATGGAAAGATATACACAAAAAACCTTAGCGTGCTACACAAGTACTCGTAAACAATGGATTCACAAACGGAGACATACACGCCGCTATCCGCCAAAAAATAGAATAATGGTATATGTCACCTAATGACAGTACCAATCAACAAACAGAAATAAACATCATTAAACTCTAATACAAGAACACCATGAGCCCAGTCTACAAAACGGATGAAAGAGTTATTTAAGAAATCATAAATAGAGGAATTAAAGCAACACAAAATTAGAATAATGTATCCCTCATTATTTACTACAATGACTAACGCACCTCCAGTCTCATAATGAGAAACAACCCAGGACCTCACCTAACACCTAAGCAGAGAAGTCATCTGATATATGAATATACTTGTAAAATGGGAGACTCTGAACTCCAACCTCATGCATATATCGGAATTACCGAAACAAAACTAACAAGAAGAATGACCTATCACTTAAGCAACGGTGCCTCCAGGACACATATATTGTAAAAACATGGAAAACAACTGGACCGGAAGTAACCTAAAGACAACACCGAAATCTTAGCACACGCTCCAAACCGAAGAGAGTTGCTTATATTAGAGGCTATATACGAGGGGCGGTCATGACCAAATTGTCGTGGCTGTTGTTGATAACACTTCCATGTGATATTCTAAGTTATCGCTCGCTTTCACCCATCGATTTTCGAGGATCATCCTCTCCACACGGGCCACATTGTCCTTGTTGGTCACGTCTGACGGGCATCCTGGACGGAGGTCATCTTCAAGGGACTCACAACCATGGCGGAACTCTCTATTCCAGCAGGCAATGGTTGCATAGGAAGGGGCGGTGTCGGTGTACACTGCAACCATGCGTTCATGGATCTCTTTTGCATTATTGCCTTCCCTGGTCAAAAATTTGATCATTGCGCGGTGCTCAACCTTCTCCATTTTTGAAAAAATTGTGACTGGCGATATGCGATCAGCTACTGCTTCTTAAATAGACGAGGCAGGAGTGTGCGGCTGCAGGTCCTGACTTGTCATAACTTGTCTTAACACCCCCACAAACAGCCATTCCCCTTCCTCTGTTTTGCCTTACCGATTCGCAAAACTTATTGACCGCCCCTCGTACATAAAAAAAAACAGACGAAATTAAATATTCAAACAAATTCGTAATTCATCTTGCCTTCCTCCCGTCCACCTGCCCCTAATAATAATCCCTCCCTATCTTAATCCAGTGACCATTATAGAGTCTCAACCATTTAAAAAAATTTATTTCCCATAAGTATGTTCGTATAAATGTTAACACAATTAATCATACATATAAAACATTGTATCTTTTTCCCTAATCACAGCTGTTTAGCCTCTGAAAATGATATTTGTATACACTATATCGCGTCAGGCCAATAAAGAATTTCGTTTTGCTTAGTGAACCAGTTTTCTGCCCTCGTGCGTCACGACTTTCTAATGACGAATTTAGGGGGACTAATCCATGGGTTAAGCCAAGACGAAAAGCGGAATATAAGACAAATCGAGATACTCAAAAAGAAAACAATTAACAATAAGTTAGCAATCGCCTTCAATAAAATATGTTACGAAGAAAATCTACTACCCAACTATACGAATATATATATATATATATATATATATATATATATATATATATATATATATATATATATATATATATATATATATATATATATATATATATATATATATATATATATAACAAAAATCTTTGTAATGCCTGCATTATGGAGCCTATCATATGATTGAAGGTCAAGAACAAAATTTGACCGTTCAGATGGATCAGAAAAAAAGATCCCATCGCTTTTTATCCTTTGAACGCACCCTATCGCAAAAGTGATACCCAACAATAACTTTTAGGACATACCATAATTACCAGATTTGATCGCATTCTAAAACCTCCCTACAAAGAATGAGTTTCCATTTGCATGCAGCCCCACAAATATTCCGTGGCATTACAACTAGAGGAATGTGATAGTTTGTTCCAAACAGGAAGGGACGTTCCTGTTGTATGGTATAAACAAGACGCTATACACACCAATTATATATGGTTTGAACTACATTAACAAGATACCCAAACGCAGCTGTGCAAACCTTGGCTTCCATAAGAGCAAATTAGCTTTACTTATTCAATCAGACTTTATACAACATACAAGGTTGTGTGAAGAAAACTATGCAAACATTTCGAGAATAATAACGCTATTTATGCCACTATAAATTCCTATGATCACCACTCAACCTTTTCTCCAATGGACAAGATAAAAATAACGGGAAACCAGTCTGCTACATACCGGTTCCAGTTCGTAATGTTCAGTTCTCTATAAGAGATAGCTTATTGCGATCAGTCGAGAACTGGTTTACAAACCTTAAATTTAGACTGATGACAAATAGAGAATCGTCTGATTGGGCCAAAGTTAATCGCGGCATACCTCAAGGATCAGTCTTGGGTACTGCATTATTCCTTATCTTCGTAAACGAATTAGATTCACGACTATCAAGCATGATTGCCAAGTCTTCGGACGCTACTAAATAGGTCATATAGCGTAAAACGACTCATCCAAACGAAATACAGTAAGATTTAAACGAGATATTTAATTAGTCGGTTTTATGGCAGGAAATTTTGTAGTCTCAATAAGTGTCGAGAAATGCACATCGGCTGTCGAAATGGAAACTTTAAATATACAGGGTGGTCTGCCAGTCTTGTCAGGCCCTGTAAATATTATTTTAGTTTTCTATTTCAAATATTGTTTTAATTAAATATTGTTTTAATTTTCTATTTCAAATGGCTGACACGAGCTCGTACAGTTTGGAAGGGAGGCTGATTGCAAGTATATGGCCAAATGATTGTGGGCATTCTGTCAAGAGCATAGAAGATAAGAGACATGGTATTGTGAATGAGAGTGAATACACTAAACCAGTACATGTGTTTGATATTATTATATTATTCCTCTATTGTTCTTATTACTTTTCGGTAGACGGTGACAAGACTTTCGGACCACTCTGTATTTTAGGCGGTGATCGATTAGAAAAGTGTCAGAAGAACGTAATCACGGTGTATTAATTTCCAACAACTTTAATTTTTTGAAACACTGCGTTTAAATAGCGAAAAGGGTAAATAAAACACTAGGTCTTCGTTTGAGAAATTTCGAATATAGAAGTAAAGAAATAGTAGTCCCATTGTTGAAATCAATCGTGCCTCCACAGCTGGAAAATGCACCTCAATTCTGGTCTTCTTGGCTGCAAAATGATATCGCCACATTGGAGAAAGTACAGCCAAGAATGGCAAGGCTTATTCCAAAGCTCAGAAACAAACACTAAGAAGACATCTTTAAAGAATCGAAATTCCCCTCGCTTGAAGAAAGGCGCCTTCTCAGTCAATCGATAGAAGTCTTAAAAATTCTGAATGGTTGTGATAATAGAAACTTTGATTTATTTTTTAACGTGCTGAAAATATCATGCGAATAAATGGTTATAAATTGAAAGTAAAATATTCCCAGACGAATATTATGGGGAACTTTTTCACTTATAAAATCTTTTAAAGTTAGAACTCTCTTTCAGCTTATGTAATTCAAAGCACGACAATCAACGTATTTAAAAATACATTAGACGAACACCTATTTAATTATTAAAGCACTCAGAATTAAACCATAGTATTGAGGCGCCTCGTTTTTTTATTTAAATATCATCCAAAGACCTCTTTGCCTTACTTTCCCCATTCCTCTACGACTAGTCATAGAGCGCATCTAAGAGTGTTTACTGGTCATGATTGTATGATTATCTAGTGTTTGAACGCAATCTTAATTGGCTTTGCTACCTCTTATTTTGCCATGGCGTTTAGGCATGGTAATCACGCATACATTGGCTAGCACATAAGCAAAACAAACCTCCCAAGCATTTAAACAATCATTAGAGCAACTCCAAAGCACCTAAATAGTTCAAGCAGCCATTGCAAAAACACATGTGACCACTAAAAATACTTAAGCAACCACGTCCGCACTTATTTTCACTACGCGAGTCAAGTCAGTCTCAAGACTACCAATTGATTCAAACCGCAAGTTCTTTCTAAAATCCTATTATTTCACGTTATGCTTACGAGATAAATTGGCTTCAAGCCCTCAAAAAATCGATGCCTTCTGTATTGGCGTCAATTTTGTCGGTGATATTTTTTTCTCTTAACCTCAGGATGGGGTGCAAAAGTTACTAAATTGCATCACGCTCGTTGCTGGCATATGTACTGCACATGCGTGGTGATAGAGAGAGACGAAGACGCTTCAATCTTGGCCATGCGAGCGCCATGTCAAGCCTAAGAATTTTTGAACGAACGTGTATATTGTGCATAAGTTGCGCCAATGCTCTGATTTTTTTCGCTTACTCGCTTAATGTTGTCCATCGTTGCCGATGACGACGTCACTCCATACATGGATGATTTTGATAATGTTTCGTTGACGATTATCGTCTTTGGTGATATCGTTGATGGCTGCGGAGTATGCGAAGGGGTGTCACAGCCTCTTCCACAGACATCGCAGATATGGGGTCCTTGTATTTGTTGGTGTCGTCTTGCACGGTGGGCTATGGCAGCATTGTGGATAGGGTATTGCAAGAATGTGTGGATGAATGAGCAATGTATGGAGTGATAACTTGCGCGATGATGTTTAAGGTAGAAAGTAGGTATGCATTCTTCAGTCCACCATCTTCACTTTCCCCTGCTGAGTCCAGTGGCAAGGAAATGATCCAGGACGACTGGAGGAGGTTTAAGTTGCAGTGCTCTGCCGAAAAAAGTCCCTCCTTGGACTATCGCCTAAGACGAGCACCGTGCAGATTTGATCTCCAGGTTTACTCCTGAAGCTTTGGCCCTTCCAAGGGCTCCCACAAGGCAGTCGGGTTGGCCGAGTTATACCGCTGGACACATGGTCGTTGGACGTACCTTCAGTTAAAGGCAGGGATACTACGAGCAGGTAGTACGCCAACAGTTGAGAGGCAGAGGCTAAGTAACTTTATCTTCTATGACTTAAGATTAAGACTTAAGGTTATATATTGCGCATGGACTCCCAACCCCCTCAGATTTTTTTCACATTGCAATGAACAAACTATGGCAATAGTAGTATCATTCCAGTATTATCGACGAAAGAAGTCCACTCATTTGAGTAGTTTGAATACAGGGTGTTTCTTATCTACACGAAAGAAGACGCAAGAATAGTGCCTTTCCCCCTTTCCGCATCAACTTATTACTGATTCTAAACCGACATCCAAATAATCTGTTGTACTTCAATAAAGTAGTTTATTGTTCACAAGTGTATCCGTATTATTGAATACATATTCCACAAGGTGGCACTTATTTCACCCAGCTAAACCATCGAGATTCCTAAAGGAAAGAATGAAATGAAGAGAATTAAGGACGTGCGGTAGATGTAAAATTCAAACAAGGAGGATAAATTGGGGGGAACCTGTGACCTGGAGTGGTCAAGATTCCCCAAACTTGTTCCAATTATACCAAGAAAGTAGATCTCTTTGCAAGGGCGACGGGTTTCATAATTAAAGAACAATTATCATTTATCTGTTAGACATTTGATTAATGAGATTCTTGACCATAATTGACATGAAACATTCACCAATTTGGATAGCTTTCTTAGTGTTTTGGGGGCATGTGTAAGTATTGAGTAGTATCGTCTCTACGTATTTTATGACTGTCATGGGATTGGGTCGGTCAATGAAGTCGTTGGCTACCATCTTGTTAATTCCATATTTGCGTCTTTTGTGCAATGAGGCGAAAAACAGTATTCTCGTTGAACAGGCAGCTGTCTTCAATAATTTGACTATATCAGATGACATA
The DNA here is from genome assembly GCA_963969495.1 of Ceratothoa steindachneri. Classification (NCBI taxonomy): domain Eukaryota; kingdom Metazoa; phylum Arthropoda; class Malacostraca; order Isopoda; family Cymothoidae; genus Ceratothoa; species Ceratothoa steindachneri. The sequence goes on along the minus strand of OZ018320.1, from coordinate 126,041,099 downwards.
CACCCCTAACCACGCTAATAGCTTGGTAGGAAAGTTAGAATTTCTCGGTTCTGTGTGAATCAATTTTGACGAATCTTGTTCCAGCTGCTATGCGCAATATGGCAACACCAATCTTATGTTTCCAATGTGCTGTGTTACGTTCTTCAATTTTTAGTCGCGTGTGAGTCAGGTCGCGAGCGACTTTACATCTCACTATGAGGGTCGGTCTATCCCCGTTTTGCTTTTTTGTTTTGTTTTTGTAATAACATTGTAAATATTCAACCGATTCTAACGAAATTTGAAACCCTTATGTTGTTTAACATTATCTTGCAAAGAGTATAATTGCCGAAGTCCTCCCAAAGTTAGCCTGGGAATTATTTTTTTTTGGCAATAACATGATAACAATTGCCAAAGTCATCCCGAGGTTAGCCCAGTAATTACTTTGTTTTGGCAATGACATCATAATTATTCGGTGGTTTCTAACGAAATTTAAAACAATTATGTTGTTTTACATTCTCTTTCAAATGATATAATTGCCAAGGTTTTATAAAAGTTATCCCGGGAATTATTTTGTTTTGGCAATAACATCACAACTTTTCGGCCGATACTCTGCAAGACTATACTAGGCTATACTATGCTAGGCAAGCCTAAAATAGGCTATGCTATGCTAGGATATTATAGGCTATGCTATGCTAGGATATTATAGGCTAGGCTATACTACGCTAAGCTATGCTAAGATATAATGTACTAGGGTAAAATATACTATGGTAATTTAGGCTATAATATACTATGATAGGATAGCATATACAGGGTTCCTCCCAAAAACGAGCCCCAAATTTTGATAGGGCTCGTTTCTTAATTTTCCGCAAGGATTGAATGAAACTTTGGTGATAAGTAGTTTATTGTGTTTAAAAACATATCAAAAAATGAACGTCTTTGGAATTTTCTTCTTTATTCTAGAGCACGTGTTCGGGATGACCTCCATTTAGCTCTGTGCATTTATTGAGGCGCAGCACAAAGTTGTCCATGATGTCCTTACAGACCGACCGACTAATGGCTCTGATCTTCTCCCTGATGGATTCCTTGAGTTCCGTGATGGTCTTGGGTCTCCCTGAGTACACTATGCCTTTAAGTTATCCCCAGAGAAAGAAATCTGGGGAGCTAAGGTCTGGGCTGTGAGGTGCCCACTCAAAATCAGCCTTGAGACTGATCACACGGCCACCAAAGGTCTCTTTCAGCTAATCTCGGTACAGGTTTGAGGTGTGAGAGCATGCTCCATCTTGCTGGAACCAGAACTTTGCCATAAACGACGGAAACAGGGTCTGCAGCTACCTCTTGAAGGTTTGGAGGACCTCAACATACCGCTCCTTGGTGACTGTCAGTGTCGCGCCAGATTCCTCGAAGAAGAATGGTCCGATAATGCCTCTGTCTGAGATTGCAGTCCAACCCGTGCCCTTAGGGAAATTTAAGGGCTTGGTACCTACCTCATTTTGTCTGGAGGTCCCCCAGAAAACATTTGTATTCTAGTTTATATTTCCTTCAAGATGGAAGTGAGCTTCATCTGAGGTCCAAAGGAGATTAAGGAAAGTTAGTGTCTTCTGAATCTTCTCCAGTATCTTGACTGCCATAGCCTTTCTCTGCTCCTTGTCTGAGGCTGTAAGGGCCTGTTTCCTCTGTATTCTGTATGGGTAAGACTTTACATCCATTGCTAGCACTCTTCTGTAAGGCTCACGGGATATACCGAGGGACTGACTTCGCTTGCGCACGTAGCGTTTTGGACTCTGCTGAACTGACTCTCTCACGCTCTCGACCAACTCAGGTGTACTCTTCCTGGGGTGTCATGAATGGCTTGGACGGTTGTCACTGGCTGCATTGATGTTTTCCACTGTCCGATAGTTCTCAAAGTGGTCCACCCATTCCTGAATTCTGCTCTTAGAGGAGGCTTTTTCACATTCGAACTGATACACGAAAGTGTCTTGCACTTTCTTGAACGAGCCTGTCTTGTAGTAATGTTTGACGCAGTATATTCTTTGCTGGAGCTCCCATTGAGATCTAGTTGTGTTCACAGGCGTTTCCTCTGTCACGTCCTGCAAAGTAAGGGTGATTAGTGAATGGGTGAAGGATATATAATAAAAAGTGTGTGCAGGCTCGTTTTTTTTTTGTTTTTTTTTTGGGGGGGGGATCACCCTGTAGTGCATATGTTAGGATAGATAATAATAAGCTATGCTTGACTAGAGTATAATACTATAGTATAAGCTATACATGACTAAGATAGTTAATGCTAGGCTAGGTTATGCTGTTCTAGGCTAAGCTAAGCTATACTAGGCTAGGCAGAGCATGAAAGGCTATACTAGGCTAAGCTACACTATGCTATGCTAGGTTAGGCTATGATATACTAAGCTATGCTACACTAGGCTAGTCTTCGCTAGGATAAGCGAGGCTTTGCTAGGGTAGGCTAGGCTATGTTAGGCATGCTATGCAACCCTAGGCTAAGATCTAATAGTCTAGGCTAGGCAATACTATGATATATTATACTATACTAACTAGGCTAATGTAGGGTAGGGTAAGGTAAGCTATGATATACTATACTAGGATAAGATAGGCTAGGCTAGAATATGCTAACTAGAATAGGATAGAATATAATAGGTTAGGCTCCACTGAACTAGGCTAAGATAGGCTATACTAGATTAAGGTAAGCTAGGCTAGACTAAGTTTTAATATACAGTTGTAGGCTCCTCTAAGCTAGGCTAGGTTATACTCTGCTAGGCAGGCTAGGCTATACTTTGATAAGCTAGGCTAGGTTATACTCTGCTAGGCAGGCTAGGCTATACTTTGATAAGCTAGGCTAGGCTAGTCTAAGATACACTGAGATAGGCTCATGTATACTATACTAAGCTAGGTTATTCTAATATATACTATGCTAGGCTATATATGCAAGTCTATACTAGGTTAGGGTATACTAGGCTGCGCCATGGAATTATTTTCTTTTGGCAATAACATCATAACTATTCGGCTGATTCTAACGAAATTTGAACCCATTATGTTGTTTACATTCTCTTTCGAATGAAATAATTACTAAGGTCCTCCTAAGGTTAGCTCGGGAATTAGTTTTTGGGAGTAATAACATCCTAACTATTCTGCTGATTCTAACGAAATTTGAAACCCTTATATTGTTTTACATTCCCTTTGAAATAATATAATTGCCAAAGTCACCCAAGGTTAGCCAAAGAATTAATTTGGGGGGGCAATAACATCATAATTATTTGGCCGATTCTAACGAAATTTGAAGCCCTTAAGTTGTTTATATTTTCTTTCAAATGATAGAATTGCCAAGGTCCTCCCAAGGTTACTCCGGGAATTATTCAAAGTTTCCAAAGTCGTAAGGACATAAATCAGAATAAGTGAGGGCACGCGACCTTTTGGTCATCAAACCTTGTTTATTTCAGATTTGCCGTTTTGGGGGCGAACCACACTAATGCCATATATCCTCTTTAAGAACAATCTGATATCGCAGAGGCCTTAACGATGAATAAATGTCCTTTATCATCAGGGAAAGTGCTTAAGGCACATCTGTTCATGCTATTGAAGAGAAGTAACCTCGTCATGTGGACATGATTAAACAATTTCTGTAAACCCTTCACTAGCAAAGGAGCGATCCGATTGGGGGACCTCCAAGACTGCGACAGCTATGGATTTGAGCAATATTGGCCGCCGCTCGTCGTCCGCATGTACTGAAGACCACTAGGAACTGAATCCTATGGACCATGGCTTCCGTGCGAGCTTTCCTGAAACTGCCTCCTTTAGCGCCCCGTCACAAGACTATGAGGCTTCATTGGGCCCGGAAGTACATGATGTTGGACATAGTTGCGTTCTCTTCACTGACGAGACCAGGGCGACCCTTGACAAACCTGAGAGTTGGGCATATGTTTTGGTGTTTTGCTGAGATCAGCGTCACCAACGTTTGCGACGTCAACAGCAGGGAGGAGGAGTCATGTTGTGAGCAAGTGTAATTGGACAGACTTTGGGGCCCAATCAGGATGCCTGATGGGGTGAAAGTGACCGCAGCCTCCTATTGCAATTCTTGAAGGAGGTTTTGGATCTCTGGTTAAGTGACATACCGCTGCCACATCTAAGGACTCTAGTTTCCATTCATGACAATGCTCCATCCTCCTCCGCCAGGGTCACCCGAGCGTTCCTAGGCTCTTACGGCATACAAGGTGACAAGTTGATGATGTGGCCGCCAGCTAGCCTCTCCGAATATTAATCCAATAAAAAAATTGTTGTCCGTCATTAAACAAGATGTTTATGCCGATAGACGTCAATTTACGCTTAAAGAAGTCTCATGGGGATCATCAAAGCTGCAGCAGAGGCAGTTCAAACTGCTACTATTAAGAAAGTAACAGATTCCATGTATTATAGGATTTTTTAAGTCATCCGTTGAAATGGCACTCATGTGTGCAAATAATTCATTATTCCCATCAATCTTGTACTATAATTATAGTTTTCTGTTTAATATATACGCAAGGTATGTTTAAGGTGTATAATTATCTTTCATTTTCTTTAAAATATGTGTAGATGAGCTACTTTTATTTAAAGGCTAATAGCGTGGTTCACCCGAAAAAGGACGAATTTGAAATAAAAATTGAAGGACGTAACACAGCATAAGGGAAACATTAGTTTTGCCTATTGTACAGAGCAGTTGGGAAAAGTTTCATCAAAATCGGTTCACAGAGAACCGAGAAATCCTAACTTGGTTCGGAGCTTCTTCAAGAGTAGAAATGTATTTTTCAAACCTAGTGTTGACAATTCAATCAACCAAACTACAACAATAACGCTACTATGTGTCACAATCTGATTTTCTGTTTAAGCCCCTCTTGGATATGTTAATAACAAACCCATAATTCTTGTACTGTCCGAAAAACAGCCAAACCTCGACGGGTAAGAAAAAAGGTTTTCTTGTGCAAAAGAGTCTGGTATGTTCATTTTCTTGGGACATTCTCTCTCTGATACTCGCCAATGATAAAAAGGGCCTACCGAGGGCTAATTCAATTTTTAATGTCAGTGCCGCCCTTCAAAACAAAAATGAAATTAAATGATAGAGGTATGATAAAAAACAATGAAAGCGAATTATCGATAGTAATTTGTTGAAAAATGCTCGTCAAATACAAATTTATAGAGCCAGGATAATCCAGAATGGTATTATCCACGCGAAAAAAATGTCTTCGAAATTTCATCATACGAGTAACACAATATGATAAGACAAAGTGGTTAACTGCTTGTCCTTGCTTGAAAAATCATTCTACCGGCTCTGGTTGTTTTTTAACAATGAAATAGGTACGTAAATTCATATGGTATTACCGATTTAAGTATTTACTTAATTGCTGGCCTTCATAGCTCTCATTTGCGAGGTGGGAAACTCTACGAAGGCCAAGGGTAGTTCTACAGGACACTAAGAGAGATGTGTTTAGTGTGTTCTCGTGTGAGGTTTATGCAGGTTATACCGCGTTTTGGAAAAGTTGTGTTACCCTTGTTTTGTTTTTTTATCTTTCGAGAGGTTTACTTGTGTGATAGAAAAAGTCCTGTCAACTTAAACTCTTACCTTTCCAGCCTTTGTCATTAAAATGTCTTTTCCATTGTGTGCAGGTGCGTCTAAATGTAATTTAAAAGAATCCAGATCAGCACTTCTGCGCGCATGCCAAACCAAGTCAGACATTACCAATCGGCTCAATGACATCCGGATGATGACCGGACTACGTCTTTCAGTACCACGGTGCCCAGACCCACATGACCAAGACTATGCAAGAGTGGTTTGGGTCGAACATGAACTTCTGGTCGAAGGACCTTTGGCCACCGCAGTAGCCTGACCTCAATCTTTTCGATCACAGCATTTGGGCGTAAGTCTAAGGAAAGGCGTGCAAGGTCCGCCCCAGCAACGGCGGAAATCTGAACTCCTCCAGCAACCGCGTGTGGACCAGCACGAGGAAGGACTTCGTCCGCAATGTGTGTGTCGAGGTTTTAGTGAGTGGGTAATCCCAGTCCCATTTCCCGGACATATATTTTATTACCGCACCGAGGTGAAGCGGAGGTGAAGCGCATCCAATACACCTACCTTAGCCACTTCCGGTGAATAAGAATAACCCCGGTGCGTACCCTTTTGATCAAAATTAAGATGATGATCCCCTGAGTGTGTTCTCCACTCAGTATAAGCCAACCATGGGCGGGTCGGTTGAATAATGAGTTTTAAGTCGAGTGGATTGCTTAATAATTGCCAAGGGATCGTCCAAATTAGTTAAACACATAACAAAAATAATCTTTAATGTACATGAATTTGAAATAAACACAGCGTATATAAATATAAATAGGATTAATCTTGCACTGAATAAATAAGTCTACAAAAATGTCGTGGGGATTACTTGCAGATTATTCACTAGGTTGATTGCGTCTTAATGACACCAGACAGAACGAAGGAAATATTATTGAGTTAAACACTGAATTAAGTAAGCACTTCTAATATTCGAGGGTATGGGCTCAGGATGAGAATTCTAGTACACAAATAAACTGGTGAAGTTAGGGGAGGGGATAATTCAATTAACGATACCTTTGAGTTCATAATTATTTGTGAAAGGGGGGGTGAAGATCTTTTCTGGTGACGATGATCTCACCTAGTCCGGCCGTCCGAGGTTACCGAATGAGAAGGCAATCCTAGACCGGTGATATACTGATCCTTTGCCGGATCACGAAGGTGAGCCAGGCGGTGACTCAATCGGACTTCTTCCTCGAAGTACTTGTCCGATTATTCGGCCCCTGTAGTAGGTAGCCAAAACCGATTACCTAGCTACGTCTAGGGTAATCCGCAGAGGAAGGTCCTGTGTAACCTCAGACTCTGAAGGGGGGGATGTGCCTGCAAGAAGTTTGACACCTACAAGTACCGTGACGGCAACAACTAATTCCCCGAGAAGTTCCTTCCTTGCAGCTGGCGAACGGTTTCTTATGTGGATCGAGTTTCACACAAACTCGACGTAGGTCCAAAGGCTTCTGCCTGATCCCAGGGAGAAGTCTTCCTTTTATTTCTCCCACGAGCAAAAATCGAGAGAGCAAATCGAATTCTCGTAATATCTGTATCGTCGCGCGAAAGACCTTTTTCCATCTTTGGGCTGACGATATGTCATTCACGGCTTTGAGCCATCTCGGATTTTACTGCGGTGCGAAAAAGGGCGACGGAGAATTCGAGGTAGGCAGGAGGTGCGTTTTAGGGATACGAGAGGGCGCGCAGCTTTGTGCAGGAGTGTTTCTGCGTACACTTATGTACGCGGTATTTAGACTTCTACAGTGTGCGTGGCCTTCGGGTCTCGCCTGAAATGCGTGCTCCTCGCCAAGGGCGGCTACATTGATTTATATTACAATTTAAACAAATATTTATAGTTAAAACCATAAAAACGTGTTTAATTACATCAAAACAGGACTTTTGCAAAACCCAATAAGAAGGTGTTTGATGTTGTCTGGGCTTTGGTTACATCTAGTGCACTTGGTGTCGGAGCAAGGTTTATTCTGGCTGTATTGTTGTAATCTAGTAGAGTGTCATGATCTGAGTTGAGATAAGCCCATTTAAATAACTTGCATAAAGCAATCAAAAGGCATGAACATTCTTCTAGTCACATGTCATCAACGGTAGATTTAACCAGATTCGGACAGTCACGAATTTATTTCCTATTAAACAGCAAACACAAAAGGAATGTGGAAATTTATAATAAAATAGTGAAAAAAGGAAAGAGGTTTTGAAAACAATTAATAAACTTGGTTTGTTTTTTTAAGGTGAGAAGCAACTAGTATTCAGAGACCATGATGAGTCAATAGACTAAAAAGAGTGGCAATTATGTTGATGTGCTTAACTTATGAAAGAAATGTGATTGCATTTTGAAGTTTCTAGCAAGTTTTATGTTGTTTCAAATAGAATACAAAATTATTTGATTAATTGTGTGGGCTGAATTCTTTCAAGGAAAGTTAAAAGTGAAAAAGATGAATCTTTATTCGTTACTATTGTTTTAGATGAAACTACTGATATTAAAATGGTTTATCAACTTGTGTTGTGCGGCACATTTTGAACGATGTTAAAAATAACGAATGATTTCTTGGTTTTATAAACCTAAGCATTGATCATACGGCCGAAAGTATATCTAAATAGATTCTGATGTAGTAAAAGAACTAAAAATTGCAAAATGTTTGTCGCTCAAACCTATAATACTCCAAGTGTGATGTCAAGTGAACTCAATGGAGTACAAAAACGTTTTTTTAAATATCTACTGTGGGATCAATAAGATGAATTTAATGATGTGACAATCGGTGTCAAAAATCGAAGAATCTGATCATTTTTTTTCGAAGCTCAAAACCAGGCAATGGCTTCGCCGCTACTAAGAATAAAATCTAAAAAAATGCAGCCATGTTTAAATTTTTATAAATTTTCTGAACTTCGCCAATTATAATAATTTTAAAAAGGAACTCTAAAGTAACTTTACCCCCTTTCAAAATATCACGTTGCTAAAATATAGAGTTATAGAAGAAGAAGAAGAAGAAGAAGAAGAAGAAGAAGAAGAAGAAGAAGAAGAAGAAGAAGAAGATATATGAAAATAAATTTTCTGAATTTCACCATTTGTAATTCTTTGTGTTTTAAAAAGTTCACAAAATTTCGATACTTATATTTATTTATGAACTTCACAATTTTGTTCTTTGATATTATAAAAGAATTATTAGAAATAACTTTGATAAAAAACATAAGTCATAACCAAACTAAGAAAAAATTATTATTCGAATAGTCGAAAAAATCCCCTTCTTAAATTATAGAGTTAGCAATGATTAAAAAATCGATGTCCAAAAGTTGCGCCAACTCGTTTCAACTTTAATCCCTCTTTGGTCGAAACTGTTTTAAATAATTATTGACAAATGTAGTAAATGGAAACTGCTTATTACATTTCATCCTAGAAAATTGTGAATTCAACTTTTTCATAATGTATTGGGCGATATTTGTGTTTACACAAATGCAGTATCCGATGTTTTACATAATAAAACATTTGACATGACTTACTGCATTCACAAGCCGAGGTAGTGAAAGTTTTGCAAGATAAAAATAATAAATTTTCTAAATTATGGTCCACAGTTCATCGTATTTGTCAATAGAAGAAGACTGCTTAAGATAACGCGTGACCTCATATCGCAAGAAAAGCAAATACCAAAACATCAATTTCGAGTGGGAATCACCTAAAAAGCTTCTTTTCTACAAAAAAATCAAAGTCAAAGGATTTTTACAAACACGATATTGAAATGTTCGTAAAATATGCTGACTAGATGTAGAAACTGGTGAAAATTATATTACTTATTAAATTGATAAATAAATACTAAAATATAACTAACTTCAAAGAGCTGATTCATTTTTATTTTTAGACAATTTAAAACTCTTTGCCATTACTTCCTCAATCGTCGCACCCTCATAGTATATATACATATGCTAAATATTTACTTTTGTACTGCATTGAATGTGTTCTATCAGAACAGATGCATAGGTTCACAGTTCTCTAATATTCACGTGATATATATATATATATATATATATATATATATATATATATATATATATATATATATATATATATATATATATATATATATATGAATGCAATGTCCTGCAGGAAAAAATGAAAAGGTGTTTCCAAGTACTTTCGAACTTTATTAAGTTCCTTATCAAGGAACTTATAAGGAACTTAATAAAGTTCGAAAGTACTTGGAAACACCTTTTCATTTTTTTGTGAGTTTTTTATTTCATATATATATATATATATATATATATATATATATATATATATATATATATATATATATATATATATATATATATATATATATATTACTTTTACCCCCAAATTGCAGTGTAAATCTGAAAAATGTACACATAAAAAGAAATCATTTTTTCCCATGAATGCCAATTAAATGGTCCTTCGCCCTACATATAGGACATTAATTGCCGCAGCTCATTCCTACCTGTTTTCTTTAATGACGTATGTCCCAGACCATGTGAACCATACGCTCTAGTTCTGCCCATTTCCCCTAGTGATTATTCCTCGGACTCATCTGCGCGCACTAACACTATTTCAGCCCCTGGGAACCCGATGATCTGGCTCTGCCCCTACTGCTTGTTTCTCGTAGTCATCTGTGCCGCATGGGTGATCGTGCCATCTCTATATTTGCTCCGAGAATGTGGAATGATCTGCCTGCTCTCCACGCACCCCCCCCCCCCTACTATGTGCGTTCAAGCGTGCATTGAAGAACCACCTCTCCTCTTTAACCTTACATTAGAGGATAGACAGACGTTCTGGGAAGACCTATTACAATGAAGTTAAGGTACATACTGTAGACTGTGGTAAGTCGTCGGATGTATTCTCGATTTGGGGTGAATTTACAGCGGCTGCCATATGCTAGAAGAAACTGGGAATGCGGATTCCCCGTAAACAGTAGGTCCCCGGTGATATATAAAAGGTCTCAAATGAAGTAAAGATAGGTTTAAAATTTCCTTCCTAAATTATTTATTCATTAAAAGAAACCCATTTTATTTACGCATAAAACTGATAAAGAGAGTAAGTAAAGCAAAGGATATACGAGTATATAAAACATCATTGCCTACGTCATCGTCTACGTCATCGTCCACGTCACCAAGACCTTCCTTGAAAAATGACTGTGCGTTGGTGTCTTAATACCATAGGTAGAAAGGCGTAGAATATAGAAAACGAGGAATGAAAGTGAAAAATTAGGCCGCCTTTGTGTAAGTCAGACCTGCGCCTTTCCTCAGGAACCAGTTCATTTACACGAAAGGATTGTATGACGCGCCGCTAGCACCATATGTGATGATATCTACACTTTCCTCCCAGAAGAAACAATGGATGTAAATTAGGAGATTTGATGATGCAGCATTTTACTTATTCAATTGCTTGTGGAGATTAATTGGAGACATCTGGATGTGTGTGAATGGAGATATGTGAGTGCATGTATGTATGGTCACTTGTTAAGAGTTGTGTACGTACGAGTAATCTATATGCAATTATGTATAGGTGTGCATCCATATGCGACAAAAGGACAAAAAACATATTTATGTATGATCCTACTCCGAAGTATACAGACAGGCAAATATACAGACAGACCAACAAATGGACAGACATGTTCGTACACAGAGAGAAAGTGAAGGAAACCGAATAAATTTGTATATACCAATAGAGACAGACAGACAAAGAGAGGGGCAGAAATACGGAAATAATAAAGGCAATAAAAATATAAGAGAGATAAAACTAAATAAATACATTAAAAAACGCGAATAAAAGAGAGGACGAGAGAAAGAGAGGTAGACAGAGGGGCAAAAAGTAATTAAATAGAAAGAAAATCATATAAACAAATTTAGAAAACAATAAAATATAGTAAATAGGAGCTAAAATGAATAGATAAAATTACACAAATGAGTGAGGGAGAGAAAGAAAGAGAGAGATAGAGAGAGAGCGCTCCCTTCGCATACCCCTCCTTTCGCTGCAGGGGGGATTGGTTAAGAGGGGGGAGGGCTAAAAGAGGGAGGCCCAGGCATCTCAGCAACGTCCTGTGGAACCCAGGCGCGCTTCGGTCAAGAGTCAGTCGTTCAACCCGACGAGACACACACATACACACAGACTACACACGCCCGTGCTGTCCTAATGCTCACATGTAGGTAACTTAAGGCCTCTACGTGTGTATGCAATACATTTGTGTATGTATTCACGTGAAGGAAGTGTTCGAAATCATTTCCAGATATCCGTGTATGTAGGATGTGGCATAATTACAATTACACACTTCCAAATACGTACATATACACACATGTACACTAATGCACGTCAGCGCAGGCATGAAGAGGCCAGTGTACAATTATAAATGTGCTGTCGAAATATTTCAGATACTTTTTGCAATTCTACGGGGCTGTAAGTGCGAAAGGGAAGGAGACAACGAAAACGCTCTCTCTCGCTCTCTCTATCACACACACACACACAGACATACCATGATTAATCATACACTTTTACAATAGTACTGGATGTGGTAGAGAAAATTGTGCGGTTGATCTTTTTGGTTCGGTAGCGAGAGCAGTTAATCTAGCGAAGACGAAGGAAATAAAGGAAAAGGATAAAAAAGATCAATGTTAAAAAGAGCACGAAATAAGTAATAAAGAGTGCAATCAAAAAGACAAATAAAAATAAAAGGAGAAACAGAAAAAATAAAGAGACAGAAAATAGTAACGAAAGAGTAAATGAGGGAGCGAGAGAAAGAAAGATAAAAGTGAAATACAACGAGAAATATAGAAAGAGAGAAATGGATACAGAAAATGAAAAAAGAGAAAAAGTTTTTAAAGAGATAAACCGATAAAATGCAATAAGAGAAAGAGTGGAAGTAAGCAAGAGAGAGACAGGAAATTAAGAAAAATGGTCTGCTCTGAAATATAGACACACAAAAAGGCTAACAAGAATTTTCACATGCATCTAAATATTTGTCCATTATTTAGACTAATAAATGGGCCCCTTTGAAACTCTAATTCCTGTAGTATGTTTGTCTACAAGGCAAAATTCTATAGAAGCTTCGGTTATAATAAGAGATACGAAATTTTAGTCAAGCTGCGATTGCTATGGATCGCGGAATTTGTTGCCACTGGCGCGATTTTTACATGCGATCTCCACTTGTTTATTTTTAGGCTCTTCTTAGCTACAGCGTATGGTTGCCGCCGAAAAGAAGACCCTAATCTAGAATCTCCCCGGCACTTACAATATCAAATGTGTTCTAACTTTGTTCAAGTAGGAATAGGCTCTTGTCTGCTAGGACAGATCTTCCAATCTCGAAATGACTCAACCATTTTTTTAGAAGAGAATGGAGTTCATTTACGGGGTAAAGCAAATCGACTAAATCTTTATTCGGTTGACTTGGGCTTTCTGACCGCCGGTTAGGAGTATTCGGAGGCTCTGTTTAGAACACCATTCGAAAGCGTAAGAAATGACAGAAAGACTCAACATTGAGATATGGCGTCATGGCAGCGAGATGCAAATGGAAGCTTAAAAAGGCGAAAAGGAAGGTAAAACGAATGATTAAACAGAGTTGAAATGCATCAAATGAAGAAATTCAACATATAAATTAAAATCTGAAAAGAAATAGGAAATAAATGAATAATATGTCGGGGGAGGGGGGGGGGGATTCGCAACCACTTCTAATAAAAATTAAATAAAATGAAAACAAAAGTAAATATACATTTTATTTTTTAACATAAGCTCCATTGAAGTCAAATCCACTTTTGCAAGCGATGATACCATCAATTGAAACCATTTCTACAAAAGTGAGAATTCAATCAAGTTAAAACAGCTCTTTTAACATCATCGCTAAAACAAAAACTAGTCCCCTTTAAGTTTTTTTAAAGCTTTGGACAAAATTGGATGGGGCGAGGTCACCCCCACTTTTTTGTTTCTAAACCTTACATGAAGAGCACTTACATGAATGACACTTACATGAAGGGCACTCGAAAATAATTTTCATGTAGTGTTGTTGTTCTGGCGTGAAAACTGAATCACTCATTAGAAAATAGAGCCTCAGAATTGTTGTTATTTTAGTGGAGTTTTCACATCGTCTGATGCCAATCTCAGTGGTCATCTACAGGTTAACGAGGAAATCCCATCCAACGACTGAACATATATCATGTAGCTTGACATATGTAGGGATGTTTTTACTAAGCCGTAGCTCAATGGGAGAAGTAAATAGTAACATGAGTACAATTATGAATAATACATACACACGTAACTTCAAACCTATTAATATATGCATAGTAGAGTTACTGACTCTAAAAAAATAGGCGAAATAAAGTCTTTCACGTATTAATTAATAACTAAACCTTAATTGTTAAATAAATTATCCCTCTAAACTTCATACTCCTGATGGTTCCCTTCTAGGTGTTATTTATTTAGTTATTTAGCTAGTTAGTTATTACCGTCACTCGTTTCTTTCATTTGGATAGCTTCCCTAAATTCAATAATGAAATCAATACAAAGATCAGAATGACAATCACCGATAAGCGTCAGGGCAGAAGGAAGAACGGGAGTGTTATGTACATATTTTCCACCTACGAACGAACGTTTTGAACCCTTTGTGGATCAATGGAAAGCTATCTGCTCTACATCAGGGGAGTACGAACTATAAGCCCGTCAGCAGATTTCGAGAGACAGTGAAGAGCTGCACACGCGCGGAGAAGGAAATCTGTGAATGAAAGCGGTGTTATAAATTGGCTATGCATGGAATGGTGCATGAGCATGAAACTGCTTGCCCACATGCGCGAGACTCGCTGCTTTCCAGGTGATTGACGGGAGTTCCCTACAACACGACAATTTTGTTGTGTCTGCTTTTGCCAGGAATGAACCCCCCAGTACCCAGGCGTTAAAACCCAGCGCCTATACAAGGGGTCACTAGCCTTAGATATCCATACGCTATTGTTTTCGGGCGCCATTCACTTACACCGAAATTAAATTTTATTAAACATATGCTAATATATCTAGCATATTTACATCAAAAGAGTTGGCTAAGGTTCCTTGATCCCCCGTTTATGTTTATTTGCCTGTCCGTACAAGAAATCTTAAATAGATATTAACGGATTTCACGAGAATTCAGTGGAAGAATGGGAACCTTGGCCAAGTGAGGCTTGATTAGATTTCGGTACCGGTAAAGATACGGATCCAGATTCTGGGTCAGTTATCTTCTTTCTTTACTATTGCGAAATAAAGCATTTTTCTGCAGTTAGGTATTAAAGGTGAATGAATTATATCGTGTTACTTAATTTTGTCAATGGCTGATCCAGAGTAGATATCTGGATAGTGTTACTAATGGTAACACTATTAAAAAAGTTTCGCCTTTTTCTTGTTCCTTGATTTAAAGTGTTATTTTCCAATTGTTCGTAATTAAAATAAATGAAAAAAACTATTTTGATCCCCAAACTTTGCTTTTGTAGGTGTGGTGCTGAATTCTAAATTTGGCCATTTGGAAAATAATGCTAGGGTAATATTAATTTTTGAGAAAAAATATTGCAAATATATAAAAGGCTTTATTTTTTTAAAACATGGTAAAAGATTGTAAATCTTATGTTGTAGAATAATATTTGTTTTAAGGAAACCTTCCAAAACACTCTAGATTTAATGTGATATTTCTAGAATTTAGTAGAATTTTATGAAGTTTCAAGAGTGTTCCAGAATTTACCAGAACGCCATCCTGCAAACTTCTAGAACTTTCTGGAATATTCTGGAATATTACTTCAGGCATTCACAGATCTGCTATCATTTCAGTTCTAGTTACCATGGGGAACACAGAAAAGAAATGGCATCAAGAGGCTGAGATCATTGTCCAGCTGTATTCTCTTATATCTGTGGACAGATCATCAAAACAAGAGCCAAAGTGTGAAAGCATCTATGAGAATTTGTAAAGCTTAGAGAGCATAATTTGACATGATAGTTGTGGACCAAAGCAAACCCTGGTGACCTCATTTGGCTTGTGAACAATGCAAGAAAACATTGGAAGGTAAAAATATCGTTTGTTGTAAAGAGTAAAATATTAAATGTCACAGTTATTTAAGCTATTGTTTTTGTTTGTAAACTAAAAGAGTAATAAAGTATATATTTTTTTTTACTTTTACAGATGGTATAGATGGGAAAGAAGAGCCATGAATTTGGCCATTCCCAGGATTAGGCGTGAACACACTGCCACCATTTAAACAACTGTCACTTCTGCATGGTGGACCTTTCCAAACGCTGGAGTGGCAAAAATGCACCTGTTATTTCCTATCCAGATCTTTCATCCTCTAATATGCCAGTACCACACAGTGCTAATTTTCCTGAACCTTACTGAGTATTGCAAAAGTTATGTTACACTCGTTACAACGCTCACGGAAACTGACATATTGATGGTGTTGATGCATAAGACAGGTTTTTATTGTTTAAACATAAAAAATATGTGTTTACATTGTAATAATAATTAATGTGGTCGCCCTCAGCGGATAGCACGCGCTCTAGGCCAGACCCGAAGCGATGCACATGTTGCGGACGAAGTCCTTCCTTTTGTTGGCCCAGACACGGAGGACGGAGGACTTCAGCTCGTTGACTTTGCCGTGGCGGACTTTATAGTCTTTGCCCTCCACATATACCCACACGCTCTAGTCGAAGGGATTGATGTCGAGCGACTGAGGTGGCAAAATTTCCATCAACCCTAACCACGCTTGCACGTTCCAGGCCCTGTGGGACTGGGCACCGTCCAGATGAAAGACGTAGTCCCCCCTCTTCTGGATCTTTCTCACACAGGGCAGAACTTTCATGGCCTAGATGTCCAAGTAATCGGCCGTGGTAAGCCTGTAATTGGTCACAACGACGCCAGCGGCATCTTCTCGCCATTCAAATTCACGACGCCGAGCATCTTCACGAAGGCCGGCTGCTTGGTCGTGGACACGTAGCAGACCTCGGAAACCTTCCGTGCCAAAGTTTACTACGCGGACGTTCTGCTTCTTGATGACCAGATTGACCGTGAAGGTTCTTTCATCAGGAAAAATGAGTATTCGATGGCCATGACTCTTCAAGTCGTTGGTAATGCCACGGCAGCGCTGCCGACGTTGGTCTCGCATACGGTCTGTAAACAGAGGACTTTCTACGAGCTTCAAGCTCTTGCCGACCTCCTTCTTGACGGCCCTGGATACAGTGACTACCGATATGTGTTTCTTAAATCTTGTTGGAAGCGCTCTCCTTGCTCTTATGAGTATGCTTCCATATTCTCCTTGAACTTGTCAAGATGGGCATCAAGGATGTGCACCTTCAGAGACAACCTGTAGCCTAATTGGCCATAGCTTTTCACTAAGTTCTCAACCAGTTTCACATAATTGTCAGCACTGTGGTTGCCTCAAAAGCCATAACACACCAAAACAAAACTCTCACAGGCATTTTTTTTTCCTTTTTATTAAGCTGTTGAGGAAGTTATGAAAACTATGACTTTCCAGATTTCTGTTTCAACAAAGACACCAACTTTCACCTTTTCCTCAGTGTGTTTGAGAAAGAAATCTTTAAGGTACTTCAAGGCTGCAGATTCTTTGTTAAAAGCTCTAACAAACAAGTTCATGAGACCTAGTTTTAACTGCAATGGGGAAACGACATCGTTTGAGGGTCTATCAGTTGCTCCTGCTTGACATTATGCTCTCAGACTGAGAATTCGGTCCTTTGTAGCCAGTGCTTCTTGTGGTAATGTGATGTGGTATCTCTACTATCCCAAATAAAGAGATGACATGGACACTTGGTAAAATTTCAAAGGAGAACCATTAAAATTCTTACCATTTTGAAGTCTCCAATCACTTCCCATCATACTCCATATAATTCAAAGCTTGTAGCAAGAGCTTGACACTGTTTTAGTCATCTTTGAGATATATTGAATGAGCCGAGGGAAGGGATGAATGCTTATTGCATCTATGAAGAAGTAGAGCTTTATTTTTTCTTGAGGAGTCGTCAATGAAGACCTTCCACACATCTGGATTAAATGTAATTTTAATTGCATCAAACAGACCAGAAACATCATTGCAGTAGCAAAGTAAAAAATCCTGAGGAAGGTTTATAACAATATGATTGGGGTCTTTTTGGTTTGGATAGTATGAATTCTCCTGAACAGCCATATCTCTGACTGTGTAGTCTGCATCTTCACTGAACTTTTCAGCTTCTGAATTGTTTATTTCTTCTGAGGGTAGCTTTTTCCTTTCTTGGGAGCTAGGCACAGGAATATCAGCACCGTGTGGTACTGGTACAATTGAGGTTAGAAGATCGAGATAGGAAATAGCAGGTGTTTTTTTGCCATTTCGACGATTGGAAGGGTCCACCATGCGGAAGTAGCAGTTGCTTAAGTGGTCAGTAGGTTCACGTTAAATCTTGGTAATGGCACACATCGAAGTTCTTCTTTTCCCTCTATCCCATCCAGTAAAAGTAAAGAAAATGTACTTTCTTACTCCTTTAGTTTACAAATAAACATAATATGTAGATTAAGTAATGTACATCTCCAATGAACACGAGATAGTGATGAAAATAAAGTAGTCAAACTGCAAAGAAAGTTAGGATTGAACGGAATTAATTCCTTTTTTCAAAAAAGATTTTCCTAATTGCCAAAAAATCGGTGCATTGGCAATGATCAAACCAAATACGCCAAGGCTGTGAACAACCGCTCTGATCTCAATTAAAAGTTTGCTGTAATTGATATCAAATCGTTTGCTCGACTTCTCAGTGTGTTTGGTTCGATCCTCACTAATAAACGGATTTCGGAGCAATTAGGAAAACATTTTTCCGAAGGAAAAAATACATTACGTTTATCTTCTTTTTATTTGCGGTTTGTGTAATTTATTTTAATCACTCTCTCGCGTTTATGAGATATATAAATTTTACATATATTCTTCTCGCGTTTAACTGTATTTCTTGTTTTTTCTTTAGATTAGCAATTAATTTTTCTATCTTTTATAAACCCGATTGACCTAGCATTATTTTGTTTTCCCGCGTAGCTGAGTAGTCTAAAGGTTTGCTTTAAGTGAGGTAATAGCGGTTGCTCACTGCATCACTGCTAAGTACGATTCTCATCCCTTCACGAAATTTTTCGCAATTAAGAAAAAAAATCCCGAAAAAGAAAGAAAATATTCCGTTTATCTTCACTTTCTTTGCCGTTTTACTGATGTATAATAGCTTAAATATTTATTACCTTTAATATTTTACTCTTTACAACAAACAATTTCTTTACTTTCCAAAGTTTTTTTGCAGTGTTCACAAGAAAAAGTATGTTTTTTTAAGATTCACACATTCTCATAGATGGTGTCGCACCGAGCTTCTTTGCTCTTGTTTTGATGATCTGTCCACGGATATAACAGAATGCATCTGGAGAATTGTTGTAGCCTTTTGAAACCATTTCTCTTTTAATGTGTTCCCTATGGTAGCTGGAGCTCAAATGATAGCAGATCTGTGAATCCCTGTATAATTATTTCTGAATTAATATTTCAGAATATTCCAAAATGTTTTAGAAGTTTCCAGGAGTCTGTTTTGGCAGGTTTTGAACATTCATGAAAATTCATAAAATTCTAATAAATTCTAAAAATTTCTCATTAAATCTAAAAAAAATTTCAAAGTTTCCTTAAAACAAATATTATTCTACAACATTCCAGCGATATTTTTAAAAATAGGATTTACAACTTTCTAAAATGCTTTGAAATAAATTAAAGCCTACAGCTTTTTATATATAACCATTATTTGGTAAATATGTAGACGAGCGGCCCGGCCGATAAGACGTACTATTTTCGTCCGTGTTCCAAAATGTTTCACGTTTTTGGAGTACATTTAAGGGGACGGCTCGTGGGGGGTTAAACACGATGCGTGGACCGCACTACGATGATCCTGAGTTTCCTTAAATTATGGGGGGTCTGGTGGGCACAGCCCCCCCAGTATATAATCTTAATTGTTATAATGTTCTGACGTTTACAGATGTGAATGCTTTAACTACATCATCTCAGCGCCTTTAATCGTTTTGCGAATTATAATAGGGGTTGGGGGTGGGGTATGACGTCAGAAATGTTTGATTTAAATTTTTTTTTCCACTTAATAGCTTTTTATTATCCTTATTCAGGTTCATTTTTATTTGTCAATATATTTTTCCCCATTTTACTATTTTTATTACATTCTTATATACATTTAAATGTAATTAGCTAGATCATTTCAAGGAACTTGTTTTTTAGCAGTTCACGTGTCAAACATTCCCCTTTTACGCAGTTTGAAAATGATCAATGAGACGTCTTTTAAGCAGTGTGAAAATGGTATCGAATTGTGCGTTTTGTCCGTCTTCTATTTTGGAATTATTAAATCTAGTTTCTGATAAAGATAAATTGTTCACCTTTTTGGATGTTCATAATTTAGCTAAAATTAAAAGCGAATGCGACATTTGTGGCCGGGCATTAGATGTGACCCTTCAGTTTGAATTTAGATGCTCTAAAATAAAACTTGATTCAAGTCAGCTAGATTTCGAATAGGGCGCAGACGCGCAAAATAAATAGGCTTCCCTTTTCGTTATTTCGTAAGTATAACCACTGCAATTAAGTACGAAAACAGCGTTTCGTTTGTTTTTTTAGGCAATTTTGTAAAAAAGAATGGCCACGTAAACAGCGTTTTCGGTTTGTTTACTTTCGGGCATTTTTTTAATACAAAAAATGGCGGCAGCTATCATTCGAAGAAAACTCAAACGCGCATGAATATTCAGACACGTATTTACACAAAAATATTTTTTCCGGCCGGGCCGCTCGTCTACATGTTTACCCATTATTTTCCCAAATTATAATACCTTAGCATTATTTTTCAATGTGCAAATTTAGAAATTCAGTGTCTTACCTATAAATACAAAATTTGGGGATCAAAACACTTTTTTCATTCACTTAAATTACGAACAAATAGGAAATAACATTTTTAACCTAGGAACAAGACAAAAGTTAAATTTTGTTACATAATTATAATCTATTTCGTAATATTTGTTTTTAAAACTAAATGTTTGAATCTTTTTTCAATCCCAGAAATCTTTCTTTCCAAAGTAAAGCTTGCAACCATTGTTGCTCTGCACTAAATTGGCTTGAATTGCATGAAGATAGTTGCTAGGACATGGTATTAAAGAGAAATATATTTACGATGATTATTGAATGTAAGAGAATAACCTAATGCTCCCACGTTTCCCCACCTCCCTTCCGGGCGGGCCGCGATATCAAACCTTCCCCTTCCAGCCCGATGGCTGCTGGCCTCCCGCCGGAAGAACCCGTCGCATCAGCCATTTCAGCTAACCACCGCATTCCTTCCCGGACTGGTTATCGATAGATGGGAGCCCATCTTGGCTTCCGGTGGTTTCCGGAAGATACAAAGGACGAAAAGGAGGAGATAATCAAGCAGCTCTCACCCTAAGAAGGGCGCTTGACATCAAATCTCCGGAGCCATGTGAACCTCTCCCGAGTTTCGGCTATAAAAGATAAATTCTTTTAACCCTCGGTAGTATAGCTTGCACAGCGTCTGGCGGGGCAGGAATTGCCATCTATCTCGGAGTTGTGGTAAATCTTCGAATCACCAAGTCTTCAGAGAGGAGATCGGTCCCAGTTAGGGAGGCTCCTTATCCCGTTGGTCTGTAAGTCAGTGCGGACCCAGGCTGGAGACAAAGTTTTCATGATATTTTGACTAATATTGATCCATTTTTTCAGGAAGTAACTGAAACTGGTTACAATTGGATGGCTTCTTTTTAACAACCATCAGTTGTTTTTACGCCGACAAATTCACTATTGGGTTAAAATCTGGCGAATTCCCAGACTAAAGTCCAAAAATATCGATGGTATTTTCAGCAAAGGACCTTATTATTGATTTTTTTTTGTGATAAGGTGCTCTATCGTGCTGGAAAATGCAGTTATCATCCCCAAATTGGTTCTAAACTGTTCAGAAAAGGCTCTGATGATGCTCGTTTTGGTTCCATTTTGAGTTTATGAAAGTGTTCTTGTGCAAAATTGTTAGTTCTCCAGTTCGTGTAGATTATAGGCCATCCCAGAAGTGGAGAGTGTCAGGATACCTCACCTTGGATAAGAGATAGGACTCGTGAAAGCACTTCTCTTTTCTCCACCTAATGGGAGATCTTCCAGAATCCCCAAACAAGTGGAAGGTTGTTTCATTAAAGAATCTCAATTTTTTACACTTTTCAACATTCCATCCGTTATATTTTCTATAAAAAAGGAGTCATTTTCATTTCATTACATTTAGAAAGATAGAATAAGAGGTGGGGGGAAGTTATGAAGCGAGGGGAGGGGAATTTAGATAGAAGAGGAAGGAAGTAGTAGAGATAAATGATGCCCGGTGATCCGGCCTTCGCCAAATAAGGAGAAATGGAGCCTATCCGTAAAGTTCTTATTGATGAAATGAGGCTTTATTACAACCCTTCTCTATTTGAGACCTTTGTCGAAAGGTTTCTGCTTCATTGTACGCACCGAGCCTTTTAAACCTGTCTTTTTTCAATCAGGAGCAAGTTTGGCATTGTAGCCAAACCAATCTTTGAGCTGCGATTTTACGAAGCGGCGCTCTTAGCGTTGAATTGAAGATCTTGGGAGTACAGAAGATTTCTTCAAATGAGTGTAGCCTATCTTTGTAAAGTCATTAAAGATCTTAAAGAAGGTGTTCCTTGATTCAATAACCTTAGAAACTTCCCCCTTGCATTTCAGGCCATAGTGGTGCAGATCAACAATGATTGCAGGCTTTTCTTTGCAAAGAACCATTAATGAAATTTAAAAGGATTCAAACATTTATTTTTATGAAAAAAATGTTACGAAATCGATTATAATTACAAATAATTCATTTAACCAATATTTTTCATCTATTTGCCCTTTGGATTGGATAGTCAATCTCCAGTGACTAAAATTCATCTCCTACAGGAGCGCGATTTTGGATTCAGCAAAGGAATGGAGTTTTTCTTATTATTTTGGAAATACTGACTTTTTAATACACCTTCAATGATTTAAATATCAGAATAACCAGGCAATGGCTTCGCTACTAAGATTAAAATTTAAAATCTAAGAAAAAGCAGCCATGGACAAATTTTTATAAATTTTCTGAACTTCGCCAATTATAATAATTTTAAAAAGGAATTCTAAACTAAACTTCCCCCCTTTCAAAATATCACCTTGCTAAAATATAAAGTTATAGAAGAAAATATATAAAAATACATTTTCTGAACTTCACCATTTGTAATTCTTTGGGTTTTAAAAAAATTCACAAAAATTCGATACTCATATTTATTTCTGAACTTCACCATTTTGTTTTTCGAGATTATAAAAGAATTATTAAAAATAACCTTGATAAAAAACATAAGTCATAACCAAACTAAGATGAAATTATTATTCAAATACTAAAAAAAATCACCTCAAATTATAGAGTTAGTGATGCTGATGATGATTATTCCTCTTCCGCAAATTTTAAAAACGAAAGAAAAGAATAAAAATGTATATTAGCCTCAAAACATTTGGCCATGATTGTATATTCTCTATGGTTCTTTGTACTGCCATCAGGACTTTTCCAGGTTCATGAGTACCTGGGATGGTGTCTGAACCATGAATCCAAAATCACTCGGTGACTCCATTCTCACCATTCCTCCCATCGATTGTCTTTTTCATTTCGGCTGCACAGTCCATATGTGCAACTATGTGCTTACCTAACATTCATATTGTGTGTATATGAAAGCTTATTCTATTATTTGCACTGAAGCGTAATGCGTGACTTTTGGCGCATGCGCCGTAGATCCGAATTCCCCCAAACCGAAAGACTGCTTTCTCGAGCATCCTTGAAACCGTAAAGAAAGATATAAGCTGTACTGGATTTTCCCACAGAGCGGTCAGGGACTGGATATTGTGTTGTTTGCGTGTGTGATTGTGTGCCGTGAAGTGTGGAATAATGTACTTAATTATGTTGGGTGCGGTAATGCATCCGCGATGGTGCATCTCGTCTGTTTTGGTAGCTCCTAGGGGCTAGGGGATTATCCATACCACACCCTAGTCAGATGACATCTGTCTTCGCAAGGAGGGAAAATAAAACTTGTTTAGAGTGGTGTTTAGGAAGGAATAAGACCTTGTTTAGAATGGTGATTAGTAAGGGAAGGAACCTTGTTCTGAGTAGTGTTTAAGAAAGGATGGGAACTTGTTTATAGTGGTGATTAGGAAGTGATTAAAACTTGTTTTGATTGTTGATTGCCCTTTAAGTTGACTGTGTGAGTTTATATGAGTGATGTGAGTAGGGTTTCTAGCCTCTGAACCCAGAAGATTAATTGCAAAGGAAGCGAAAATATGAGAAATTAACACAAGTTATATTTGACAGACATAATGGTTTGCACATCTTCAGACTTAGCAGTCATAATAGACACGAGACATTGATAAATCATGGTGATAATGTTGTATATAATATAAATGTAAATAATTTAAATGCAGAATTATGATTTATGAAGAAATATTGTATCTGTCACAAGAAGATGTGTCAGAAATGATTTTTTATTTTAGCAAACCTTCTCTATTACCACTTCGTGAGTGGTCGATTACAAATTTAGCCGGTGACGAGCCTTTCCCACCTGTTCTAGAAGAATTAAATTGCGGTAGAGTTTAAACTCTTTAACTGAAGAACTGCTCTGAGATATGCGGCGTTGGGATGTGATGTCTTTATGAATAGCTGTTGTGTCATCTTAGCCTGAACACGTAGAGAGAGAAAGGAGTTTACAGATACAAGTTGGTAAAAAGGAGAGAGAGAATCGTAATATAGAGTGAATATGTTTGATTTTCCCTCATTTACTTGCATGCTTCCTTTGGTGAGGACGACCTTCCCCTTCTTCATTAGTCAAGTCAGGTTTGATATCACCTTCATACCCCCTCTGAGATAATTTTTTACCAAACCTACCTCAGAAAATATAAACATTTTTTAAATTAACATACACACAAAGAACATTTTTCAATTGGCGATAAAAAAGATCCTTTTGTATGTCACACAAAATGACGCTAGCCATAAAGGATGTATAGAAATGTTTCATATTCTCTTTGACCTTTTTTATTACTATATTTCATTGTCACTACTAGCAGAAAGGTACACTGCGATAAGAAGACGCTCTTTCATAACATTTCCTATATATGACGTGTTCGGTAGAGAAGGAGCGAATACAACATTTTAGAAGTATGCCACAAAATGCAGTTAAAGTTTGTAAACTTTAAAACTTTGTATTTTCAGGTTTATTAAAATTCAAAAATTTTAACATATATTTGATTAAAATATGGTTCATATAATAAATGCCAATAAATTTTACAATATTATTTTTCGATAGCATCTGATGTTAACTGGTCTAATCCATTATTTAGTCCTTTTCGTAGAATGTTCTAATACATTCTTCAACTCTCTGTTTCTTCTAATTCCTTTAACAATCTTGCGCAATACTTCACTACAGCTACAGGAATTAGGTCTGATAATTTTTTTAGACCTTTTTTCCTTAATTATTGGCAACAGTTTGGAATACCTTGGTTGCAGTGTGTGCTGAGCTAGATTGAATAAACTGACACTAAGAATTTTTCCACTGTCTGCAATCTGACAGTATGACTTTCATCTGGGTTTGTGCGGCATGCACTAGATACTACGTAGACCTCTGTGTGGTAAAAGTCAGAGATTAACTTTCTTGCATCCGTAAATTTAGTATTTGTTAATTTCCTAATAACAAAGAATGTTTTTAAAACTCTGGAATCGGTAATATCAGCCTGTTTCACTTCGGGGAACAAAGAAGCACTGCAAAACAGCTGTATTTATTTATGGCCGTAACGTAATATTTCAGGGTGTAAATAATATTGCTGAATTTCTCTTTATATTTTGCTTACTTTGGCCAAAATGAGCATCGCAGGGCATTGTCGACTAACTAGAAATTGATAGATGTGTTCATTGTGAATTAGTGATGCAGAGTGAATTTCTCTGATACATTTAAACTAAATTAATATCTTTGTTCTTCCTAGTGCAGTTATATAAAACATACAAATGTTTAAAAACTTTGCTATTGCAATTATTTTTAATCCAATAATAAATGCAACTTCAATACTCCCCCTTTTTGACAATTACTTCATCCCATATGTACATAATAGGTTGGTTGCCCTTAATGTTGGAGATACTCAAATTGTATGTCCATAACTTACGTTTATAATAATAGAATTATAATAGGTTATACCAGAGCTCAGCCTTGAAGATGGCAGTGTTTTTTGCAAGTCTACGCGGATTTCTTGCCCACTAGGATCATCATTGATTTGAATGAGTTGATCAACTTTCTTGTTTCGTTGGCTGTTGTGAAATTTCAAGCTTTACTTAATAGAATTCTTCACTTCTTATCCAAATACATTTTCAATAGCAACTTTAAATTTGTCACAGGACAAACTCTTTAATGATAAAAAGAACCTGAAGCTAAGAATATTCTATTAGTAGGTTGGAGTCGTGAGTAATGACTCATAAAAGTAGGTAACATTTCGATGTATTCTTTTACTTTTTCAAGCCTTGCTTCATCAATTCTATCTGATGGTATATTCTTTCATCTTCAATCTTTCTCAGGAACAACTAGTTTATTTTATTTTCATAGAAAATTCCGTACGCGTTTTTCTGAGACCATGAATAATAACAAATGCTTTTCTACAGAGTTGATGCACCATAGCATCAAATATTAACGTATACTTAAAAGTAATGTTTATTCGCCTTGCGTCCTGTTTAATGTATCTTCGTTTAACAGTACTTCTAAAAATATATCACTGTATGTAGTCATTCATTCCATCAAAACAATCAATCCCCCCCCCCCCAAATGCCCAAAATATCTTTGAAACCACTTGCAAACTCCATACTTCAGTGAAACACAAAACTTTGCAAGGGTAATTTTCAGACATAATACAAATGAAACTTCGCAACAAATTCTCTGACACAACAAACATCGCACACCGAACAAACCCTAGATGATGAGGCGGCTATTCGTCTCTACACCACACGGCCTCCTCAAAATGTCTCATTTTTTGCATAGGTAAAAACAAAGGTTTTGAAGGATAATTTTACCACCTAAAAAATCACCTTTTTTTCAAATTTTGTGGCGTTCGCCGCTTCTCTCCCGAAAGCATCATATGTCGTAGGACCAGTGGTAATATTTAACTAATATGAAAAAATTGCATGTATCTTTTGGTACACAAATATGTAAAAAAGTATGTAGCACTAATTGTACGACAGATAGGTGCACAGATAGATAATTGTGTAACAGCATAGGGTAAAAATAAGCAAATCAATTAATTACACCCTTTATTTCATAAATAAAAATGAACGTTTAGATCACCACATTGGAGTGGTTCACTGGTCTTTGTTAGTCGACATTTCTGCAGTTCTTCTTCATCTTCCGCTCCTTCCTTTTCTTTTTACCTTTTTTTTACTTTTCTGTTCCATTTTTTTCTTATTATTTTCTTTTATTTTCCTTTTTCATTCTTCTTCTTTATCCTTTTTATTTTCTTTTTCCTTTTTCTTCTATTTTTCCTTTCCTTTTTCTTTTTACTTTCCTTTCCCTTTTTTCTTTTTGTTTATTCATATTCTTCATTTTCATTTTCATTTTCTTCTATTTCCGTTTCATTTTCCTTTCACTTTTCATTTTTTTCCTTTTTTCCTTTCCTTTCACTTTTCATTTTTCTTTTTCTTTTCCTTTCCTTTTTCCTTTTATCTTTTCT
Organism: Ceratothoa steindachneri; assembly: GCA_963969495.1. Taxonomy (NCBI): domain Eukaryota; kingdom Metazoa; phylum Arthropoda; class Malacostraca; order Isopoda; family Cymothoidae; genus Ceratothoa; species Ceratothoa steindachneri. The sequence continues at coordinate 126,013,786 of OZ018320.1, read as the reverse complement.
TTTTCTTCTTCTTCTTTCTTTCTCCTAACAAGATGTGAATGCTGTGAATATATGGAAGATGAGAGAGATATATTATGAGGGAAGGAGGGAAGTGGTAGACAATGTATAAGACAAGCATGAAAGGAAATTTGTATGGGATGGAATAAATGGTAATAAGGGTAATGATGTTATGTCAGTGTTTTAATGGGTGGTGTAATTTAATGGTTAGGTATGAAAGTATGAGCTCGAGAATTATGCGGTAAGGTTGCAATTTGCAAGGTAGAAACTGTGTGTAGTTGGATTGTGTTGACTCTAATGCTAGAAGTGAAGATGAGAAAGAGCTTCTTGAATGACTTGGGTACGAGTGATGGGTGGAATTTTGAATCGTGTCATTTTATGGTTGCAGGACATAGGAATTAAGGTGAGACGATGAAAGGTGGAATAAGTGGAACTTTGGGTTAACCAAGAGTCAATGAAAATGAAAAGATGGTGGTAGATTGCTGTACTGAAAGAAACTTTGATATGGTCAACACGTTCTTTCACCATGATGATATGAATTAATACAGAATACAGATGGGATGAAGAAAGAGGAAGTGGAGAAGTTAAAAGTATGACTGATCGTCGCCTATTAAGAAAGAATATGTTGAGCATGAGACTAACAACACGAGTCTAATGTGTAAGGTTGGATTAGTTTGTGTATGTAAACGTGAATAAGGTAGAATCAGAGGGAAGAGAGAATGTGTGATATTTCTAGAGGACAGGGAAAGGACAGTAAGTGTGAACTTGGAGTTATAGCAAATGTGTAACAAATATATGGAAGTGATAATGTGTAGTGTAAGAATTGTATGTGAATGTGCTGGAATCGCAAAGAGGAAGGCGAACAGTGAAGATATGAAACTTCCAGTGGATAGAAATAAGACTAAATACAAATGCCAAATAGTGCAGGTGAGAATGCCATGGGAATGGGAATGGATGCGCAAAAGAAGTTAAAAAGGAAAGTAAATCAGTGATAATTCAGAGTAGGAAAGCAGCAAATAGAAGCCTTTAGGTGGAAGATGAATGTGTTCAGGTGTGATCTGGTCGGAGTGAGTGGTTTGCCATATTTGGTGAAGGACGGGAGGTTGGTGAAAGTTAAGGAGTGGGTGTGCGTTGCCACCATGTCTATTTTAGATGTTCATACATCCAGTATTGAAGAAAGTACTAATGGGAATGGATAAAATAGGTGTGGGATTAATGAGGAGTTGTTAGAGAAAGGATTTCTATGGTGGTGCATATTGATGAGGTGGTGGGAGTAGTGGAAGAGTGAGATGGATTTAGGAATAGCAATCGAAGCGTTTGTCGGGGTATGTCAAGATGGGACTAAAGGTAATGGAGAAAAGACTAAGTGGGTTGTTTAGGGGCTGAGAATTGTAGAGTTGTGTCATAGTAGCTTCCATGGTGTTACCTTTGATAAATTGTGAAGTATCCTGGGTGAATCGTTAATGGTAATGGTACAGATGACACTAGACGACAATTTTTAAATGGTAGAAAAGTTTAGAGGGAGATCAGACCGTTAGTGACTCTGAAATGTGCCGGAAAGCTGCATGATTGTGCGACGGTAAGATAGAATAAGGAACGACTGGGCAAGAGGTGTAAAGATGCGCATGAATGAGGTTGTAAGTGAAAGTGATTTGAGTGAGGTATGGGCGTGTAAAAAGCATGGCTGGAAATATACTTGTATAGACCATACACGAAAATAAGTTTCGGTGTATGAAAAGGAGTGAAAGATGACGTAAAGGTTGGATTTATTTAAACTAGGCAACATTTTTGTTCTTATTTTCTGTTGTATCGGATTTTTAACCTGAATCTAATTAGGATTTCGAAGCTGGTTTTAAATCTAAATTCAGGTTTTGTCTGTTCACTCGTTTTAACACTATTTAAAATTTATAATTTTTCTATAATTAAACCTAATCGTGTTTAGACTCAGGTCTATTGATGGCTTCTTCAAGTAGACATAAAATGCATAATTGATCCTAATGTATTCTGTGATATTTGTGGCTGCTACACACTCGTTCCTCAAAGGAATAATGCGACAAGGTTTTTTGCGATTTGCCTATAAAGCCTATTTTGACGTTGGCCTTGATACCCAAAACAAAAAGTGGCCGCCACATTTGTCATATTTGCGAGGAAACTCTTCGAGTCTGGGCAAAAGTAAAACGTAAAGGTCTACCTTTTGGAGTCCCCATGGTCTGAAGAGAGCCAAAGGATCACAGAACTGACTGGTCTTTTTGCCTGGTCAACACTAAAGATACTGGTAAGAAAACCAGCATAATATCTCCTATCCCTCAGTATTCCCTCTGCTTTTTGAGCTACTCCGCATTTTGAAGAAGTTTTAGTTTCAGTTTCTTTAATAGTTATTTCTCCCCTGAAGATGAAAGCAGTATATCTGATCAGGCGTTTCAAGACATGGTCTCAGATTGCGAAAACTTCTCTTCTAATGCGAAACCGTCATCAGCCCCTCAGCGTTTCACTCGGGCGGAACTGAATGACTTAGCACGTGATTCGGCACTCTCCAAGAAAGAAGCAGAGCTCTTAGCCTCCAGGTTAAATGAAAAATCCTTCTTGACTACTCTGAAAAGTCTCATATTTCAGAACACGGGACGAGATTTTTCTAATTTTTTTTTAGAAGACAAGCAATTTGCTTATTGCCACGATATACCAGGTCTTTTATCACATATGTTGCCTCGTATTACCCTACAAAATGAAGATTGTTTGGGATAGTTCTAAGCGCCGTCCCAACTGTTTTCTCTTGTCTAATAGCAATGATTTTAATGAACTTCCCTTTGGTTACTCGGTGCATTTGCGATACACTCATGACAACATAAAATGGTCATTAACTTACTCACATATCAAGAGCACATCTAAATCATATTGTGGACCTAAAACTGATAATCTTTCTCATTGGCCATCAGAACGATTTTAATAATGTCCGATGCTATACCTGCAAGCGGGAAAGTCGAGCTTAAGACAAACATGGAACCCAGAAGGAATGCCCCATCCCTGAAACTCTGGAAGTAGGCATACCAAACATTGTGAATGAACCGATAGTCACTCAAGAGCTAATCACCCCTCCTCCGTCACTCCATCACAAACTTAGTTTGATGAAACAGTTTGGGAATGCATTTAGTACTGACATGGAATGCTTTCAGCACATGATTTCTGCCTTTCCTGCTTTGATGGACCTCAAATCCATGCCTTCGCACGTGATGTAGAATTTCTCAAAAAGGGGAACGACAAGGACAAGGCAGCGTGGCTGTCATTTGTGGTGGTTATGTAAAACTTTCTCGATAACAAAAAGGCCGATAACCTATGAGGATTTAATTGCTAAAGTGCTGTTGGCTTTCTATGATTTTAGATGCAACATACTGTAAACGTCAAGCTCCATTACTTGAATAACCACCTTCACCATTTCCCAAAGAACCTTGTTCGATGACTGATGGCGTATCAAACTAGATGATCTAACAAATTCTACAAACGCAACAGCTACAAGCACAAATTCTTACCATAATAGGAATAATTTGAGCTATTAAATCATTGGGTTTTTTTTAATCGGATCGGCACACCGTGATATTTACTGAATACAGGTTTCAGATTTGACTAGGCGCAATAGATACTTTTATGTTAAATATTTAATCTCTTTTGACTTTATTTCAAATTCTAGTACACATTGTGATGAATATACAGGCTCTTGAGAAAAAAATACAAATTATTTGCCTAAATTGTTGTTCCAAGTCTAATTTTAACATATTATGAAAAAAGATCGCTTAGATAGAACATAAGATTTTGCGAAAGGTGTCAAATTTAGCTGAATTGCAAAAAATGTGTACATTATATAGAAATTGACGAGATTTAAATTCAGCACTCCAAAATTGGTAAGAACAAACACCAGTATAAATGCAAAAATATTTTTGTTCTCCAATGTCATCCATAATTATTTGAATGGGTGCTTAGGAGAGAAAGAACTGGCCAAGAAGTACGTGGATGATATTGTGTATGATAGCTGTGAATGTAGGGGGCGTTTTTTAGGCCTTATGCACATAGCTCAGCATCCTAGGCTGGACAAGATGCTGCAGTGCATAACATGTCATCGCTTTGAAGCCCGATTTCGATGTGCAAAAGTATAAAAAGAGACGGGAAGATTTTATTGGAGTTGATACACGCCAAGCCCACCTTGCTTGAATGTAGTTGAAGTTTAAAGTTTAAGAATTTTCACTTAAAATAGTTTAGAAATCCAACCATAGGTCTTTGTCTATTTTGGTTGTACGATTTCCCGTGCCACGAATAGTTCTGACCGGAAATCAGGAGATAAAGCAAGAAAAATACCTTGAAATCTGAATCAATGGGCCCCGTATCTGCCGATATGATTTACTAAACTAGTCCGTGGAGTTAAGCTCGAATCTTGATCATTTTCTTAAACGAAACGTCAGGAGTTCCGGCATGTCTTAAACATGCCATACAAAGAAATACCCACCAATATCAAGTTAAAAAGCTAGAAGCAGAAATCCACTAAGGCAGCGACAGATTTGTTTACGAGTTGGCTGAGTAGAAAAGGCGATAAGTTCGATCGAAAACTAAAAGTTACCCAGTTCAGATTCTTCAATAGTCGCCATTGTGAGTGAAATAATATGATTGGGATTATGCATAAAATTAGATCAACATTAAAATTTCAACAAAAAGCTACTACCTTCACTGAGTCAATAAAAAGGCTTTTCCAAGTAATCAGATAAAAAATTTCAAATAACTGTGAGGAATTTCAGGATTCCACCTTATTTTTAAGCGAGGGCATTCGCATTAATCAAGAATGAGAGGTTTTTATTGGTTAAGTGATAGATGGAGAATTCCTATAACTATTCGCATCAGATGAGGCAGTTAGCCGTGCGACAGAAGAAATTTGAACGTGTAAGCGAAAAAGACAAGCAAAAGACTGGGCAATCGTAGAATCGAGATATCTTTTTTAAAGCCAAACACAATTGAATGTACGCGTAAGAAAACTTTGACGTATTCACAATAACTAAAATTTATAAAATGTCCAATACTGGCCAATTGTTGGGAAGGGAACCATGATATTTACCAAGAGAAAAATTAAACTCAGTAATAGTAGATATAGAAAGAAGTGTGGAGGCGAAAGAAGTTTGTGTCTGCTAACATTAAAATCAATATTACTCATATTTTAATTATTATAACGTTAACTTTATAGTGAATACATCGAATAAAAAGAGATCGACTGCTAACCTTTATACATAATAACTTTTGGGGCGAAAAGTAGAAGAACTTACGGGTAAACGAAACCTTTTAAATTCTTGCCACGGACGAGCATTTGATGGAGAAGGCTCAAGTAGGTGAGCCAATGGAGATAAGTGATGTTACTTTATCAAAATTCCAAATACGTCACGAAAGAGAGCAATCAATTAATAGCGCGTTTCTAGAGCTTCAACTCCACTGTTTTGTGGCTATCGACTGGAGGCAATTGGCTGGGATAGCTCATTTCATAATAATGATGCGAAAGAATTGTTATATCGAATTATACTCATTGAACATTTAGAGCTGGTTATTGTTAAACCTTGAATTAACAATAAAATTAATAAATATATTCGAGAGCGAAACAGATACTACCAGGGTTTTTCAAGATAACCACTAAGAGAATGCTCGAACAATATATGTATATATATATATATATATATATATATATATATATATATATATTATATATATATATATATATATATATATATATATATATATATATATATATATATATATGGAGAGGAAGGTAAAAGAAATCAGAAGTGGTGCAAGGTTCTCTATTAGTGACGTTTCGCTCCTCTGTAACTTCCTCAGATTGACAAGAAACTAAGGCAAGAATTCTGAATTAATGTAGGTGAGTGTGCGTGTATAGAAGGGGACAAAGCATGTGTGGGATAGATAGAAAAAAATAAAAATGTTGAAAAGAGTAGGTAATGTAGGAGATTTGCAAAAAGATGCAAGGCACCTGGTCATCAGGCTTATCGCTTCCATTTATTTTCGTGTGCATCTTTTCTCTTAAAATTTTAAGCATTTTGTTTCTGTTATTCGCATTTGTTGTTATTTTATGGATAAATTACTTTGTTATTATTTGTAGTACTTAATTTCTTTGTATTTGTTATATTCTCTACTGTATGTCTGGTTTTTTGTTTTAGGTCATTTTCTTTCTTCTTTCTTCGCGTTCCTTCTACTTGAATCAAACCTGGTAAGGTTGTTGTCGTATTCTTGCATTCATTCAATTATTCGAGTAATTTCTCCTTTTTGCGATGTTTTCACACATTTCATGATGCGTAGAACGGCGCTTCATCTCCGAGGGTAATAAGGCTAGCGGAAATTAGGAATAATAGATGGCTTCTGGCCCTTCTGTTCTGGTTAATCATTTCCATGATCTCTTCGTTCATTACCTGATTAACCAGCACTTGCATATTCCTAGTCCGTTCTTCTATGACTGTGTTGAAAGGGTTTAGATCCACTTTCCTGTACGAGTTGTAGTTTCATCTTTTGCGTCTACGAGATACAAAAGAGTGCAGAAGCGGGGTAGAACAGCGTAGATCTTACAAGTGCATTATAGACCTTCTTCTTGTTCCTCTCACGGAGAGTTCTGAATATAAATAGAGTTCTGACTGCAGACAAGGCTCTCGAAATTCGATCAGAGGCGTACTTCCTATACCTGGATGAATCGGAAGGACCTTTAATTCCTCTTGGCTCGTTCTTATTTTCCATTTGCCCTCGTAGATGTTTAATCTTTTGATTTCTGCCGCCGTCATTCGCGCCTCGCATAGTGACATTGTAGTATCTGGTTGAAATCATCGGCGGATTAAATGCTGATGCAAGTGCGATGGATATCGAATAAAGAGTGAGGGAAAGACACCATCACCCCTGCACAAGGTTTGCATTGAGCATGAATCTAGGTTTATTCATACTCCCAATACTGACATACGCCACTCTCTTCATGAGAAAGTCACAAAGAGTTCTTTTTAAGTTGTCACTTAAGGCGAGTCTCAGGATCTTAGATTGCATCCCCTTTTCCAAACGTTATCAACTGCTTTTGATACATCCAGACATACAATGTCCATGTAACTCTCCGCCATTTTGGCTTGAGCAATTTTTTCCGTCATGACATTGATCGCCATCTCCGCACCTCGTTTTTTCCGGAAGCCAAATTGGTACAGATTGCACGTGGAGTTCTCCTCTTGGTGATATACCAGTCTTCTGTTGAGGATCTTCTCGAAGAGCTTTCCCCCAAACTCCGAGAACGAAATTGGTAGGTAGATCTCCTTACTCGTTGGTTCCTTCCCGTGATTGACTAAGAAAATCGCCTTAGCGGGCTTGAAATCATTTGGGAAGTATCCTGTATTTAAACAGGCTTTAAAAATTCTACTCATTCCCTCTATTCTGTTGGCTGGTGCCTTTTCAAAATTTCATTTTGTTAGCCCCGATTGTCCTGATGCTTTCTGGTGGAATGAGCGGAGCGTGCCAAGTAGTTCCTCCTTGGCTATCTCGGTGCCTCCGTTGCACTGTCTATCCATCTGGTTGTGCGGGTGTATCCTGCAGATGTGGGTGTTTACCTCGTTTATAATTTCGTGTTCGAATTCCATATCATATTCCTCATTCCCCCCTTTTAGTTATAATGATAAGTTTTCCCAATATCTTTGGAATAGCTTCGTCTAATCTTTTCCACTGTTGTTCGAGGATCAATTGGTGAATTCTTCTTTGATCTCCTTAGTTCTTTGTATCTTATATAATAATTTCAAATCACGGTACAATACTTCCTGTATTCTGTCCATCTATATATTGAGATGGACCTACTTTATACGCGGATTTTAGGATACAAGCTCAATTTGCGGTAACTAGTTGGTTGTTAAGATCGTCGAGTGCATTGTCAATCTCCTCAAGAATTACCTTATCCAAAGTGGGAGGAGGATAAATCCTGAGGATTTGTACATACCGTGGCCAGTCTGCCCTTTTTGTAGTTTTTTTTCTACGGCTGGAACTTGTATGGGATTCCTATTGATCGTGAGTAGTATCTCTATATGGTCAGTACATAATACCTGGAGTGGCTCCTTGTAGTAGTTGAACGGTAATTGGTGAATGGCCATACAGATGTCTGGTTTTGTGGCAACCCCTGCTCTAACATAGGTGGGGAAGTCTGGACCAATTCGCTGTACGAAGTTCCTGTCCAGCAAAGTATAAAGGCTCCTTCCAATCCCATTGAAGATGATATAGCAATACTTCTGACACCTAGCATTCGGGTCTCCCATTAGGATTTTGGGGGGTCCTTCTGCCAAATAAGCCAGTGAGAGACTGCAAGAGTAAAAAGCCTCTCATTGGTGGCTGGTATCGGGTGCTATGATTATATTTCCTCTATCTAGGTTTGTAATTTGCTTGTATTTTATCCCTTTATTGATCGCAATAGCGGCACCGTAGTACCAATCTTGTGATTAGGTCGTGATCAACATGTAATTCCAAATATTCAATTGTTCATTAAGGGTGTCAATCGCGTGCTCCGAAAGTAAGATGACATATGCATCAATTTATTTGAATATATTTGCGTAAAGAATCTTTTTAGTTGTCCAGCCATTGGTGATTATTCCGAATATCCTCAGTATGCTTCGTTACATGATGTTGTGTTATCTACCGGTGTCTTCTCTTGTTTTTCTTCCTTTTTATTTGCCTGGTGGACGTCTCTTATGTGTCCAAATTTCTCACTCTTCAGAGTTGGACTAGTATTTTTGACTTGCTCTTACTCGCTATTGTTTGAACGCAGGTCTTTCATTTCTCTCTGAGCTAGTGTTATTTTGTTTTCATCACCCCCTTTCCTTTTCTTCCTCTTCGGATTCTTTCGATTATGGTGCTTCCGCGGTTGCCTCCATTACAACATTTTTTATTGAATTATTTTTAATAACTGAATCCTTAAATACTCTGAAGCACTCAAGGTCGGCCGGCATAACTACTTTTTGAAGGTTATTCGCCTTCAACAAAGAGTTAAGCATCTCATTATAGCAGCCTTGCTGAACTGTGTTTGTTACATTTGCTTGTATGATGCATATGAGATGCGGGCGTTCAGATCGCTGGTGATCTTTGTTGCGTAGCTTGTTTACTTCGCCTTTCTCCCTTTCTTTCTTCCTTTTTATTATTTCTTTTCATCTTAGGCAGCTAAGGGACATGGTCCCTCGCTCGCCCTTGCATTTGTGGTACTACTTCTTCGAGCTCTTGGAGTTGTCGAATCTGTGGCCTTCAGTGGCAAGTTCGCTGCGCCATAGCTTTACTTTCTCGGGCAGTTGGTGGGGGCGTGTTCTTCGAATTTATATCATACAAAGCACATTCGTATGCTATGAAACTTTTCTTGCTTGTTGTTGTCTCCCGGGATCCTCACAATGAAGGCCAGAAGTCCTTTGGTTGTATTGTAGCCTTTCGTGCCATCTCTGTAGCGTTGAATATTACTCTGAAGACATGGGTGTGGTCTTAGAATTTAATCACCTCTCTGACCTTTGCTCATGTCTGCTACTTGTAAATATCATTTTTTCAGCTCTTCGGCCAAGTGCTCTCCAATCCAACTTTCTACTTTACGCAAGATAACGCTGCGGTTGGCTACCACTTACGGGGACCCTCTTAGTGAGAGTCTCTATGTTGGTTGCGGGGTTTTTCTACTCCTTAGTCAGTCTTCTTTCTTCTACTTTAATTCAATTGTGCAATTATATGTGTAAAGTGTGCAATGCGTAAATAGTGATAAATAAATAAGCATATAGGAAGAATAGTTTGGTTAGAATTGGATTTTTTAATTAAGAGCTCCCACCCGTTACCCAATTGATCGCCTGCTCGATTGCTGCAGGGATTCCGGGTGATCATGGATGGGTGGCTGCGGTTGTGCTCCTCTAAAGAGGTGGATTATGGGGGACTTTCTGAGAGTCGTGGCCAAATCAACTGTCATTACCCTAGTGCCACCTTCTTTTAGGTTTATTACATCATAATTCCTTCCAACGTGCACAGAGATGGGGGTTACTTCCCTCTGTGAACTTAGTCATGCCTGCAGATGTGCGATTTAATCCCGAAGGTTGCAATAGATTTCCATACAGGTATGATTTATGATTAGGTTGTGAGGTATTCCTCAAGCCAGTTTCCTCATGAGCCCTTAATTATGTCCACATCAAGTGACGGATATAGTTAGGACGAAATTAATGCGTGACAGATAGCTGGGGCGTGTTTCCATGTTGATTCATGGGCAGGAGCATTAGGGGGTTTAAGCCCACATTTTGTGTTTTTTTTTACTTTTTTTAAATTGCATTATTCTCTTTTTTAACAGTTAGTGAATTCCACTTTGACTCTCCGAGTTACTGCTTGGTTAGCGACGTGGCTCTAAGTTCTTTACTAAGTAGGTAAAAATGAATATCGATACGTATACCAACAAATGCTTGCTTACGAAAAATCAACTTTGAATAAGACACCTCGTCCTCGTCCACCATCTCCACCGGAGACACTGTACGAGGTAACGAAAGGTGGGATGCCTCACGGGGCACTGCTCAACAGAGAACTGATGAAACTATGCCATCGGAGTGCCTGGAAAAAAGTTGGCCGGGGAAGCATCATCCAAAATCTCTCTGACCACCTGCTTTAGCCTCCTGGAGAGGCAGGTCTTATCACTGGGCCTCAAATTAGCAGTGAACAGTAAAGGATCCGACCTACCTGAGGACGCCATGCTAAATCACTGCAAGGAAAATCCTGTTGACATTTGGTTTACACAGGGATTGACTTTCGCACTCCATGCCGCAATGGAGTTACAAGCACGGGCATTCCCGCGAAGATACATGAATGCTCTCCAAGGCCTTGCCCGCAACAAAGAAATCTGCACCATGCTAGCTGATATGGGCGGGAGAGTATTTATCATGAGCAGTAGTGATTACGAAAACAAGATGGCGAACCTAGTTGTGGACAAAAACACGTACTTAAAAGTCACTGCCGACACAGCATCACAGAAATCAATGACTTTTAACAAGGAAATGAGAAAGGTCCTTAAACGCACAGAGAGTGAAAAGAAGCTCCTTTGATCATTCAGTAATCATTTAAGATGTATATGCCAAACGTCCCAATCCGACTCATCACAACCGGGATAGGCAGTGCCCCACACAGACTGGCCAAAGTACTTTCCCGTCCACTAGCAGGTATGATAGATAGCATTAGCGTAAATGCAATACCATGCCTTATATCGTCGCAATTTAAAAGCGATTTACGCAAGTAAAGGAGTGGATGTGTGCTAGAGGGACTTTGCCCCTACTACACCTGAAACCCGGAAGAATGGTAATGCTTCCTCCTCCTCCTACCGTCTCAATATCTACTCTTCAAAGGGGCGAGGGGCAAATTTTCTGCGAGAGATGGCTTCGTTGGTTTTCCTCTGATTATAATTAAAACAAATAAAGCGGAAAATGAAACGAACTCGAGAGGCGATTAAATCCAAAAGAGACCTCGAGTTCTTAACGTCAGAGAATCGCAAAGATGCCTCACAATGAAGCTTGCACGAATACCTCAAAGAAGGCATTCTGCCGGATATAGGAAAGATGAGCCATCTCAGTGATGACTAGTAAAGATGATCCCCCTTACTGATGACTAGTAAAGATGAGCCATCTCAGTGACGACTAGTAAAGATGAGCCACATCAGTGATGATAGGTAAAGATGAGCCATCTCAGTGATGACTAGTAAAGATGAACCATCTCAGTGATGACTCTGAAAGAGGAGCCACCTCAGTAATGACTAGTAGAGATAAGACATTTCTAAATTGAGCTAGTAAAAATAAACTATATCTAAGATGACCCATCTATAAAATGACCTAGTAAATATTTATGTGTAAATTAGGAAGATAAAAGAAATTACCCCCACAGAAGCTTAGGTTAGATTTCTTTTTTCTTCATTTGAACGTAAATCTTTACTCGGTTTGTTTAAAAATGACTTATCTTTGCTGGGTCATGTATGAGATGGCTTATTATTATTAACCTAACATAATTTTATAAAGTCAAAATAAGTATTAGTACTATTATAAGGTCACTAATACACAAGGGGTCATAATCACGAACAACCTATCACCCACTTAAATTGACCCAAGGAAGAAGAGCTATCTTTTGTCTTTTGAAGATGGCTTAACTTTGTAAGGTAAACTGCAATATACACAGTCATCACTTTTTTGTTTTAGGTGGAAAGACCAAAAGTGAGTGGCGTACTTGAATTGACGTTGGACGAGGGATGGACGCAGAGTTGATCAAGTAAAGATAAACCAGGCGCCTAGTGTAGAAAAGAAGAGCCACTGTGTCGGGAAGACATGGCGGACGCTCTTCATTTACGGCAAGCGTGACTGTATCCAATAGACCAATAGTGTATGCACTCACTTTTTTGGCTTATCTTTAATTGATCCACTCCACGTTCATCCCTCGTCCGTCCTCAATTTGAGTGCGGAGCTCAATTTTGCTCTTTTCTCCACTACGAAAAAGGGACGAGAGGCGTAGCGTTTAAACGTTACGGGTGACGCGACTGATTCTTGAGCGTAGGAATAAAGCGTACGTAGAAAGACTAATCTTTAGACCTCAATTATTTATCATTCACAAGTAGGCGTTTACGAAAGACCCAACTGATATTAGGCTTTGCTATAAATACTAAAATAGTTTAGTAATACTAATTATATATTGTTGTTCATTCATATATGATAGATCAAAGTAACAAAATAGATTTAAATTGGTAAATAAGCACCGCAACACAACCATATAGCTCGAAGCTAGTTATAAAATAACACAAACTTTGAATAGTTTTCGTTGCTGAGTAGTGGAAATTGCGTGAATTAATGTTTAAAATGTGACTTGATGAGTATTTATTTAATGTATATATTACCTAATAGGAAGTAACGGGTGCCTATGACCCTAAGAGTTCCCGCACATTAAACAGTAAAAAAAAACCACTTAAAAGGAAGCACAAGTGATGATATTTTTACAAAATTATGTTGACGCTTAGTCCCCTGAAAAGCATGTCCTTAAATATCATTTTACTCCCATTATAATTTTTTCCCCTGTGCGTAATGTGTATGTGAGGATGTGAATAAAATTAGGATAATACTGCATGAGGCATAGGTAGAGACGTACGAGTATATAAATAATTTCCTATGCGCAGCATGATACCTAACAAAAAAAACGCTGAAAAATCATTGGGTGGTTTTTTTTTTACCCATGTGTAGAGGAGAGTGTATATCAGCTGTTCTCAGCCTAACATCACAGTTAACGACAAGTCCGGCAAGTTTAAATTCAAGATGACTATTATCGAAGAGTCTTGTGAAATTGTCCGCCTTTGTTAGACTGGCACTCACTTAGCTATTAAATTCTAGTGGCATCGCTCTCTGCACAATTTGTTCTGTAAATATATATCGCTAAATAGTGTAATGTGGCATGCATATAATAAAAAAAAATAAAACAATGCAAATATTATTCGAACATTACTTGTAAATTTAGTGGAGATTTTTATAGAAATCGATGATAAAAGTCTGTTATGTTTTTAAGATAACATTTAGGCTCGTTGCTTTCTAACAAGCTCTTATATATTAGGTTGCTTGTTTTGGCAATTAGGGGACGGTTTTCCTGCTTAGTGAGAAGTTGAGAACAAAATTTTAACAGCAACACATAAATTTGGATATTTTTTGAGAATTTTCTCTTGTAGCAAAAAGTCTCGTTAAATATCTTTTAAAAAGTGGTCTTAATTCTGGACCCCCTTTCTGCATCTGTGCAAAAATCAGTAAATGTGTATAGCAGCTAAACTGGTATATCCATTTCGATAGGTTTTTGAGATCTATTGATCATATTATTGTACAACCCATTTATGTGACCACAGTAAACAATATGACCATACTCAAGTATGGTGCTATCATCAGTATGTAATGAAACTAGATTTGGAAATTGAGATAACTCTCCAGAAACAATTTTGTTTGAATGTTAAAACATAGCCAAAAACGAAAACAACAACTGAATTTACTTTAATATGATTTATGTCACTTTCTTGCAATTGTAAATTTAAATCATTCAATTTAGTGAATAAATCTGCTAAAATGCTTAGTGCCAAATTTGCATACGTCGAGTTGGTCACTTAAAAGGCTACTTTTGGCATCCCGAAAAAAAATTATGACGTTTCCAAAGAGGAAATAGAACCGTTTTAAGCAATCTCCTTTGGAAAACCATCGAACTTCACTGTTTAGGAGTAGACGCTTAAATTCATCATTGGCGATACAGAATTGTCGGAACAATGGATAATTGAGAGAATGTCTTGATTTTATTCATTGGTATAATAACAATAGAGGAAGATTTATGAAGCCAATCAGTTAAGATTTTTGCAACTAAATGTTATGGGTATCCGGATGATACAGAAGTCTGTAAAAATCTTGGGTACAGATATTTCTAATAATGCAAGAAAACCTCGATAACGTTTGGTTTTAGAGGGTGCGCCTTATCAAGCAGAGGCAATGGAAAGATCATGCTCTTTGGAATTTCTTTCTCTCTGAAGAATTGCGCCATGACACAAAATATTAATTTACCTTTCGTGTTAATTTAGGTTTTTATCAATACAAAAGGTTGTGATTTAAGTATTTGTCTATGGTTTCTTCAATATCTGTAGCCATTTCCTCAATGCTTTTCTGGATAGAATATTACAAGTGGAATTTTTTTAATAGTTTGGCTAGTTGAGGGATGGTGTACTACAGCATGAAGAACTTGTTCTACATCTGGCAAAGTGAGTGTTTCCCAAATGGTATGAGGTTTCTCAGATTTAGCAATCATCATTGAAATATTGTAGGAACAGCACAGTCGTTTATAATTTGGGGGGATATACTAGTAAGCAAAGTTTGAATGGATAATCTTTTCTGAAACATATCTCGAAGTGCTTAAAAATACCAGTAAACTCTGATTACTTGCCGAAGGAAATCTAAACTTTAAATATTCCACATTGTAATGCTTACCTTTTCGCTTTGATAGATCTTCTGCTATGGTTAATGGCTTTGACATGCACTTAAATAGTCTTTACAATCTCCCAAATTTATAGAATTGCACTGCCCTACTGCAAATTTCCTTTAAAAAAATAACTGCGATTAGTAAATAGTTGACTAAAATGAAAATTTGAAAAAAAAAATTTTTTACTAGAAATGTTAAAGTACGATTGTAATCAATATAGAAGTTCTTATCAAAATAGAAAGGCTCGTTGACAATTCTGCAAATAAAATTTTCATTTTTATTATTTATACAGAAAAAATAAAATTACCCACAAACCTTTTTTATCTAAAAGTTTTACTAAAGAATATAGATTAAATAATAAAAGATTTCATAAAAAAAAATACTCGAAGAGGAACTAAACATACCGGAGGCCCCTCCCAGTACCAAATTTAGTAAATACGCACTGAATTTGGTACCTTTTCAGAACAAATTGCAGGTGTTTTTCCTGCTTGAAAACGTTATTAAGATTGCAGCATTTTTTTTTATTTGGTTACTAATTACCCAATCAAAAATTTGCAACTTACTTATTGGCTCAAAAGGATCGTTTTATTCAATCCCTTTTAGCCAATGATTACACAGAAAAAATACGTTCGATTGGCCGATGGGCGGCAACATATAAAAATAATTATAACGAAATATTAAATGACTTACCATATAAAAAATTACATAAATAAAAATGCCCCATCGCTCCCCTTAGTCTATAAATAATTCTAACACCCCTTCAGATTTTCAAAACGCCCCAGTGGAGCGGTAGCGCTCACGTTAGGAAAAGATTTAAATTTTCTCTTTTCTTTCTCGGTTTGGCCTTGAGTATAACTTAAGGTATTTGCAGGTTTTCATTGTGTAGTTCTTCTTCATTTAATTTGTTCCCTTTTCCTTCCTCTTAATCAATTTATTCATATTAGAAATGATATATTTCGGTCAACGAAGGTTCATTTTGCTGTTCCGCAAGGATCGGGTCTTGGGACGTTTCTATTTCGCATCTCTCTTCTTCTCTTTGATATTCTTATGTGGCGTATTGGTCTATTATTTCATTTCTATGTTGATGACAAGGAAATTTATCTCATCTTTTCCCCAACATCGTAGACTGAAACTCTTAAAAATCTAATATATTTTAATAACATCATCACTGAATGGCTCTCGGAGCACTTTCCGAAACAAAACTAGGGCAAAAATGAGAAAATACTGGTAGGTACTCCTGGTGACGTGGCTATATTGCTCCTCCTCCCCCATATAGACCTTAGCGTCTCTCGTGCCTTTTTTTCTGATACAGTTAATAATCTGAGCGTCACCTTTGATAGTCAGTTACCTCTCAAAACTCATGGTGCCAACCATTCCAAATTCTCTCTCTCATGTCTCCGTAATCTCAGCCGCATCTGTGTTCCCACTTTGATCACAACAGCTTTGATATGGCCATTCTCGCCTTTGTCACCTCCCCTTTTAACAATTGCAACTGCTTCCTTGCTGATTCACAGGATTCCACCCTTCGACCTATTTTACTGCTTCAAAACTTCACAACCCGCCTGTGCTGCATGGGTGATCGTGCTTTCTCTATATTTGCTCCGGGAATGTGGAATGACCTGCCTGCTGTGATACGTACATCCCTTTCCTTTAGAGCTTTCAAGCGTGTCTTGAAGACGCCTCTTTGTTCAACATTTCCTTAATCGATAGACGAGCGCTCTCTGAAGGTCTATGGCCTTTAAGAGCACGATACAAAAAGTTCCTCTTCTTCTTCTCCCTTTCTTCCTCTTCCTTTTATTAGTACTACCAGCAGTCATAGTTGTTGTTGTTGTTTCGAGTAACAATTGAATTCAAATTATGACTTTGTTTATAGGTGATAGTCTCTTTCCTCCTTTGCCCTATGTCACTCATAAATGCGCATGACCTACCTAGAGATACCACAACAGTATTTCTTTTCCCAATAATAACTCCCCACTACCGTTATACATATTATCACCCATCACTTATGACTCGTCTCAGCACAACTACACTTAAAATGGCGTTCCAAATTTCCCTTTGTGCTCCTGACTTTAATTTGACGAAACAATTGCATAATAAGACAATGAATTTTTTTGTTCAACCACAAATTCATAAAACCGTTAATGCCAAAGAACGACTTCCCCACTTCACCTGCGTTCTCAAAGAGGCGACACTATGCGAGGGCAGAGGTCAAATAAAATGTATAGTGTTTAACTGCCTCCGGAAGCCATAGGCAAACCTCGGAAGGTCACGCGCGAGGCACTGTAAAAAATGGATGGTTCCGTTGCTGAGAAAGTAGGCCACACACAAATTATCACGGGGAGCCTACCATTTAGGTTGACCCTGTAACCTTCCCCAAGGCGGGATGTGGTTTGGAAAGCTGGAGTTAATTTATCATAGAGGAGGTATTTTATCGTAATTTATTAAAAATAACAACAACATGGGTATCGAGGGCAAAAATGTTTGGAAAACCTTTTGAAAAGTGGTGAGTTTAGGGGAATTGAAAATACTTGAAAGATCTATATCCCGATAGTGAAAAAGAGGGAACTACCAGAGGAGATTTTAAAATTTGTTCAAAGTATAAAACACCCCTCATCGATTTATATATTTGAAAATATTTAATCAAACTTTTTAGAATTTATTATATTATTCATTAATATATATGGCAATAATATATATTTTGCTAGTTTGATTGAATATTTTGTTAATATGTTTGAATTACTGAGTATTTTACTAATGGCGTTTTATAAATTCAGAATTTAACCAATATTTCTTATGCTTTAGCTTAAATCGTTCTATATAAGTAATGCGAATAGAAGTAAGAGCTTGCAGAAGCACGGCGAGAACAAATCCAACTTCTCAATAGCCAGGAGTTATCACAATTAGAAATTGCTAAAAATAAAATGTTAAAGATATGCTGTCCAACTCTCTATAACACCATCCTAAGAGACCAAGTGCTTTGTATCTAGGAAGAAAATTGGCAGAAAACGTCTTAAAACACATGACAGATCTAGCATTCGAGTTTGAGTACAGAAGAGCAAATAATATCCTTCGAACCCTCTGATGAGTTCGATGAAGCTTCAAGTTCAAAGATCTTACCCAGAACATTATTACGGGGACTTAAATATCAAGGGCTAAACGGAGGCAAGGTGAGAAAGAAGCCGTGGATAACTGAGGTCACAGAAAAAAACGTCCCCAGTTTTCCAAAGATCACAAAAATTAGACACATGAGTAGTAGTCTAAAGTCATCTTCTAAGATGAAAGTAATTATCAGGTAATACTTTTGACATTTTTCTGTCTATGATCTTTATCACTTTGCTCCAGATATTGTCGAAGTATGGCCAAGTGTACGGGAATATTCGCACACAGGCTCTAAGGTAGGCCAAGCAAGGCGACAACTGTTATTGTTCTAAGAGTGCGATTTGAATAGATAGGGGCCGCTGCGTGACCAAGGAATATACTAAACACAACGAAAAAAATAGATTTTAATACACAATACACAAGTGCACGGGAATATTCGCACACAGGCTCTAAGATAGGCCAAGCAAGGCGACAACTGTTATTGTTCTAAGAGTGCGATTTGAATAGATAGCGGCAGCTGCGTGACCAAGGAATATACTAAACACAACGAAAAAAATAGATTTTAATACACAATAAATAAAAGGTACAACAATAAATATGGATATATATGGGTGTATGAATAAGACGAAATTAGGTTCCGAATACTAATTAGATAACCTGAGTTATTGAATAGTTATAATGGGAGATTTAGGGTAGTGAGTGATTTAGTTCCTTTGAACCTCGAGAGTAAAGCGAGGCAAACTTGGGGAGGTCTTGGTGACCTCAGTTACTCACGGGGGGTAGCCACAAACCAGCAGCGAGTGGGGCTACTTTCTCAAACTTGTGTTTTGCGAGAAGTGTGCCTCTTGTCCTCAAGAGGTCACCAGAAGAAATTCGGATGACGGCTTCTCCAATCCTTGATCCGAACCAAAGGCGGTTGAGAAAGGCTGACGCTGCCTCACGAGACTCTTCTCCCTGGCCCGAAGATAGGGGTGTAATGCCCAGCTCTTCCGTGGCTTGCGACCGTCACTCACACTTCTTGGGAGAGAGCTTCGTTGAATTGAACTCCTTTCGGGAAAATTTCGTCTAACCAAATCTGTCTGTAATCCTGAGGAGGGTGCATATATACCCGGAGTTCTCCAAACCAGGGAGAGAGAGAAGCCTTCTCGAACCCTCGTTATCGGCCGTGACCGACCGAGCGTCTCCTTGCGGGGAAGTGTCAAAGGCAGGGATCAGCGGGCCAGACGGACGACCAGCGACTGGAGCCATAAAAGCTGTTTGCGGCAAACCTAAAAAATAGATGAGTAATCTCCCGACCCGAGGGGAGGGGGAGAGTGAAGATTGAGAGGGCAGGTAGGTAGCCTTCAATTACAGCGTCATGCCTCAGTGTGAACTTTGCGCAGACCTGGCGGCAAGTCCCAAAAGGGTGAAGTTGGAGGGGGGGAGTAACGGCTTGCCTTCTCTCCCGAAGTAATATCTTAGGAGGTGGGGAAATAATTTTATTCTAGGGGATACCTCTACAGAAACGTAAAAATAAATAAGATTTAAGACAATATGTTGCGTCGCTCAGTAAAGAAAAATATACCATATTTTTCAAATACTGCATTAGTAAAGTGGTGGACCTAATATCAAATTGTTGCATTGGTTTCTCTTCGAAGTAAGAAGAAAGGCAATGTTTTTTGTCATTCATTCCATTCCTGAGAAGAATAATAGTTAGCATAGGTTGCATTCGTAGTATGCACGAGAGAATAAAGAGATATATTTATTCTTGCATTTACATAAACGAACATAAAAGTGGAAAACAGTCAAACAGATCGTATTTATAGTGTTTGTTGACACAAATCATCCGTTTGTTAAAAAATGAGTTGTTAACTCTCCTTTGGGCGGAAAGTGGTTCATAAAAGAAAATCAAAATTGTGGGCTATACGAAGAACAAAAACAAGAGCAGGAACAGCAATAAAACAAACAAATTATCAGGTCTCCCTTCCCCCATCAATCCATACTAAAGCTAGCTAATAAAAGCGGCAAGCACTTAGGTGTTAATGATATATAAACGTACAGTAATTAAAGTGTATCTAGAGATTACATGCAAATAATGAAAATAGCAAAAGCTGTCTTCAAACTTCTGCATTTTTGTGTAACTCTTCTTCATGAAGTTAGCAAAATCGTGTTCGGATATTATAATATTAATATATCGAATCTAAATGCCATATGAGAGGAAAATAAGACAAATTGTTGTTGGAATAACTATTTATACTGTTAATTCGTTTATATATTTTACTATTATATTATACATATAATAGCAAAATATAACAAGTTTGAACATCCTATGTGAAGTAAATGCAAGAAATACAACGAAAGAAAATAATATGAACCATAATTTTAAATAAGAACTGTCAAAAAGCTTCCCGACAAAAGAACCCTTCTTCTCAATGACTTTGAACAGTTTGTTGTCTACTGATGAAATCAAAACTTTGATACAATCAACAGAAACAGTATTTGCAGAAACTTCGATGGAGTCCCAAAGGTAATTTTCCTTGTTAAATTGCCTGCCATCTGCACAAACGCCTCTCTTCAAGAAGCTCTACAAGTTTTCTATTGGATTTAGTTAGCAACTATTGGGAGGCTAGTCCATGATTGTTTCCTACAAGTCCTTTGACTCTAAGCCATTCTTAGAGAACTTGTAGGTATGACTAGGAGCATTATTACCCTGCATGCAAACAAGGGACTTCCTCATCCTCACTGGTTGTCGCTTGAACCAAGATATGAGGTTTATCTCCAGGAACTCTGAGTACACCTTCGAATCCATTCTTACGCCACCATCCTCTTGTAAAGGTCCTAATAGCTTGTTTCCAATAATTTCAGACGAAAACATCAATCCTCCACCTCTTCCTTGTTGTCGATTCGTAAACTACTTTACCTGACGTCCAGTTACAACCTAGCCACTTACCCAGTCTATAATCGAACTTCAGAAAATCAATTATAAACTATTTACTACCTCAGATAAATTTTGCTTGCAGCTGCAAAATTGGGCTTATTACATTCATAAATGTGTCTAAAACAAAAAAGTTTCAGAAACCTTGTTTGGAAAATGATGAGACGCTTAAGAGGTACAGCCGCCGCCAAAATTTTAGGACATGTGGAATTTTTCTTATTCCTTAATTATGTATATTAATATGCTGGTGCAGGTTGACATGCATGTATCCAATTTATTTTGAAAACAAAATAAAGGTACAGGATTCCTTATAACTTATTTCGAAATATCTAAAATGGTGAAGGTATTGAAATGTATGAAATCCTGGTATCATTGTACGGTATGTTACAGTCAAAATCTTTTTATATAACACATCATATTTTATTATTAATATGATATTCCATGTGGACATGGTCTAATAATGATATGATAATGACGAAAGCACATAATTTTACCGTAGAGAAAAGAAATATAATATGCAGGCTGCATAAGAAGGGTCTCAGCTGTCGAAAAATGGCACGGATGGTCATCGCATCAGATTCCGATGTAGCAGAAGTGTTGGAGAGGATCCGAGGAGGTCGAAACATCCAAGAACGACCTTGTTTTGGACGACACAGGGTCAGTATGCCACGAGATGACAGGTCTCTGCCCCTCATGAGTCTTAGGGATCGTAAAAGAATTGCAACTTTAATGGACAGAAGGTGGCCAGCCTAATTCTCGCACAAGGCCTGAAATCATGTAAAGATTGCCAGAAGCCTCTGATCAACATTCGGCAGAACTGAAAATGAACCATGCTTCAGTGGATACGTGTTTGAGAGCCGAAAATCCCACGTTTCAGTTGTTCATGATCTCAGGGAACGTTAGAGTCAGCATTATGTCAGGGGAGCAGTCGAATCGAGAATAAATACTGCCAACAGTACAGCATGGTGGCCGCTCCGTTATGATATGGAGCTGCATGTCAAGTTTAGGGCTGAATCATCTCACCGTTTGCGATGATATCATGAATTCAGAGAAGTACCAAGCTGCCTGCGAGATTATATTCTGCCCTCAGCACAAGACCTCTCTAGAGATGTCAGGAATGTGATTTTCCAGCAAGATAATACCCCATGTCACGAGTCTGCGTCGAACAAACAGAGGTTCTGGGTCAACAATATCGCGTAATAGACTGACCACCTCAGTCTCCAAATAGGAACCCAGTGGAAAACCGCTGGCAGGACCTGAAAAATCAATGGGCAACTTAATGCAGTCATTACCAAGGAGTGGACCTGCATCACACCCTTCAGGTGATGTTATTATTATCTATGTAGTTTATTCCTAAAATGCATCGTTCTATTTTCTTCAAGTTTAATTCAATTTCTGCATATTTTTTATGTTGTGTACAAATTTCACTTGCCTATGTTAAAACTGGTAAAGTGCATTGATTAAGTACTCTGCCTTTTTAAAGAGTCATGCTGCTTCTTGGTCTTAGATGTACCAAAGTTTTCTTACCCTCTCCAGAATAATTTGTCCTTCTGATTTCATTTACTGTGCTCTGATCAGTAGTCACAAATTTTCCTCTCTATGCTTGTAACTTCTCTAAAGTGTGAGCCTCAATTCAAATCAGTCTATCTTCTGCAAAAAAAATATCATATATATATATATATATATATATATATATATATATATATATATATATATATATATATATATGTTGATGTATCGGTGAGCAATCAACGGTGTTGGATAGCATAAAGAGTAAAGTTTCAGTTAAGTAAAGGTTAGCTGACGTGGAGCAGTGGGAGCCATCTAAATATTGGAAAAGAGATACCTAAATCATGAAGACTCACTGGTTCTCAATGCTGTGTTAAAACAGTAAAGGCTATAAGACGTGACATGGGCAACTAAAAAGGAGAGTACGAAGCTATGGTCAGCAGAAAGGAACACACAAGGCGTTATGACTGCGTCTAAACGCTGGAATTCATCTAACAACTGCAGCACATGGTGATGGAAGACCCGAGCAAAGGCAATCCGGGCTTTGGCGAGAGAGATGGGTGTTGGAGTCACCGCCATAAAGTTGGCCCTGAATAAAGACTTTCGCTATCAAAAATACAAGAGGGCCAAGGGACCAATTTTTAACAGCGAAGACCAAGAAGAACCGCTTGAGGAAGCATAATAAGCTCCCGAACAAGCTAAAGCATCCTTTTAATCAGGGAACGATCTAGTTCTTCTCAGATGAAAATAAATTCTGGTAAGACCAGGTGAAACTGATGCCATGTCGCCATATATTTATAAGCAGGTCTCAGGTCATGTGGAGTCGCTGGAGATTGAGGTCAAAGACTGACTTTATAGGATTGCTGCAGGAAGACCATACCTCCCTAAGTGGTTTTCTGAGAAATTCCTCGACTTCAATATCCACAATTTCTGGCCTCATAGATCGCCCAATTTTAATCCCATGTAGTACTATGTGTGGAGCGCAAGGGTGAAAGACACCACCTGCTCTGCCTGCAGCCCCAAGGCCGAGCTGGTGGCCAAGACAAAAAGGCGTTCAAAGATCTTCCCTGAGACACAGTGAAGAAAGCATGCGCCAAGTTATGGAGAGATTTTGAGGCCGTGATTAAAGTTAAGAGCGGTTAATTTGTCTAAACTGTTATCTAACAACCATAGTATGGTTGATACTTTTTTAATTTTTAAAATATCCTTTTTTCGGCTTGATATCGAGGAGGTTTTTTTTTAGGAGTCTTTTCTCTCCATATATATATATATATATATATATATATATATATATATATATATATATATATATATATATATATATATATATATATATATATATATATATATATATATATATATATATATATATATATATATATATATATATATATATATATATATATATATATATATATATATATATATATATATATATATATATATATATGGAAAAATATCCAAGACAAATTGGTGCGGTTAAGGTAATGGCATTCTTAGACAATTACTCTGCTTCAGGTGCCGTGGAGATCCTATCCTCCTCGAACTGGAAGACTACATTTACAGGATAGCTTATCCCCAAGTCCCTAAAAAAGGGTTTCAAAGTTACCCCTTTATGTCACCTCTCTTACCGTAAGAGAAAACTGTTATTATTAATATATTAACAGCGTTGACTAGACAAAACGCTCGAAAGATGGAAAAATATCCAAGACAAATTGGTGCGGTTAAGGTAATGGCATTATTAGACAACGGCTCTGCTTCAGGTGATGGTAAGAGAGACGACATAAAGGGGTAACTTTGAAACCAGTTTTTTGGACTAGAGGATGAGCTATCCTGTAAATGTAGTCTTCCAGTTCGAAGAGGATAGGATCTCCCTAATTAAAAAACATAAGGTTAAAACCGTGTAGGTAAATCAAAAATTAAAAAAATAACTCAGGGATTTAAAAGGCAAGAGAATCAAAGTATCAATCTAATGTAACCACTATTGACACGAAAAAAAACACAAAAGTAAATAATTACAGTATAATATTGCTTACCGATAACTCAGGGATTTAAAAGGAAAGAGAATCAAGGTATCAATCTAATGTAACCACTATTGACACGAAAAAAAAGCAAAAACACAAAAGTAAATAATTACAGTATAATATTGCTTACCGATAACTCAGGGATTTAAAAGGCAAGAGAATCAAGGTATCAATCTAATGTAACCACTATTTACACGAAAAAAAAAGCAAAACAACAAAAGAAAATAATTACAGTATAATATTGCTTACCGATGAAGTTCAGGATAAATCACAAAGGGAAGAAATTATAAAGGATGTGGCTTAAAGAAGGTTAGGATTTTGATTGGTTGGTTGTCGAATGAGGTAATTGTGGGGGAATCCCACGTGGAATTTCTTTTCCAGCACGGAAGTTCCATGCGCTGGAGAAGGTTCAGTTAGGCTTAAATTGGTAAGCCTAACCCCCCCTCCCTTTTTCTACAAGGGGTAGCCTCGAACCGCGTCCACCACGGTCTACCTTTACACGGGTTAGAATCATCTCGGCAAGCAGATTCGAGGCAATTCGAGAGTAGAGCTGTTCCCCCCCTCCTCCGCGGGAAGAGCCTCGGACATATATAGTGCTCGTCCTTCATGAGGCAGACACAGAGTTGAGAAGTCTCGCCCGGACCCAAGAAGATTCCCATAGTTCTAAGTCAGGTGCTAACAACGAAGCAAAGTGACGGCTGAACTATTTGTGTGTCGAAATTAGCCCCAGCCAGTGAGGTAATTCCATTTAATGATCGCT
The DNA here is from genome assembly GCA_963969495.1 of Ceratothoa steindachneri. Taxonomy (NCBI): domain Eukaryota; kingdom Metazoa; phylum Arthropoda; class Malacostraca; order Isopoda; family Cymothoidae; genus Ceratothoa; species Ceratothoa steindachneri. The sequence continues at coordinate 125,988,474 of OZ018320.1, read as the reverse complement.
ATCAAGTGATTTTTCCGACTTCACTCATCAACTCCTATCGAAGCCCTCCTCGTTCGCCCCTCGTTTTTGGGTGGCCAAAATACTCTCCTCTGGACCGGACGTTACCCCCCCCCCCTCTTTTTTGAGAACCAGCTCTGAGCGGCCTCGCCTCACGTGCAGAAGACATCCGTGAAGACTTACTCCGACGTCTCACCTGGAATCCTTCGTAAGCCAACCCCTCTTCCCCTTCAGTAACCCATTTAAGTTAATTCCCCCCATTTGAATAGTCTCCTCCCGTAATACATTAAATTTTAACTTCATAGTCTGATGCATAACTACAATTCCCCCCCTCGTTTACCGATGTAATTTTTCCCATTAATTATCTGATGTAATTTTCCCCAGTAATTCTCTAATGTAATTTTGCCAATCATTTATTTCTCTCATTTTTATGTAAATAAAATTATATTTTTGTACAGGCCCCTTGAAATAACCTTGAGCTTTGCCATTGTCAAAATTTTACCTGACCTCGTTGCACTCTTTCTCGCTGTTCCACCCGTTGGAACTAGTGGCACTCCGTCCCTTTGTCGGTTCGCATTTAAGTTATTGGTCCCTTCCCCATAGATATAATATGGTATTGATTTGATATAATGTCATACCACGAGAGTAATTAAAATTAAGAAATAAGAAGGGAAACAGCGGTATTATCTATGTTCAGTTTAGGAGATTTTGTCCGTATTAGTAGGGATTCCAAAATTCTTAGACTATATTCATTGTTATTGCGACCAATTATTTTAAAGTTATCAATGGAACATTCTGTCTTGCATTGTATAATATGATTTCTCATTACAGAAGCTTGCTTCTTGAACAAAAATTTTTCCAGTGCGATGGCTTATTCCCATGTGAGAACAAAACATTTCTGTGTGGGAATCCCAGGTGGAATTTCATGTCCAACACGGAACTTCCATGCACTGTGGAAGGTTCTGTTAGGCTTAAATTGGTAAGCCTAACCCCCCTACCCTTCCACAAGCAGAAACTTCGAACCGCGTCTACCACGGTCCACCTTTACACGGGTTAGAATAGCCTCGGCAAGAAGATTCGAGGCCATTCGAGAGTAGAGCTGTTTCCCACTAACCCCCCCCCCCCGCATGGAGAGCCTCAGACATATATAGTGCTCGTTTCCCATGAGGCAGACACAGAGTTGAGAAGTTTCGCTCGGACACAATAAGATTCCCCTAGTGCCAAGTCAGGTGCTAACAACGAAGCAAAGTGACGACTGAACTATTTGTGTATTGGAATTAGCCCCAGCTAGTGAGGTAATTCCATTTAACTATCGCTACCGAGCGATTTTTCCGACTTCACTCATCAACTCCTGATACATAACTACAATCCCCCCCCCCCCGCTCCTCCGTTCATCTGATGTAATTTTGCCCATCAATTCTCTCATTATTTTTATATAAATAAAATTACATTTTTGTACAGGCCTCTTTAAATAACCTTGAGCTTTGCCATTGCCCAAATTTTACCTAACCTCGTTGCACTCTATCTCACTATTCAGCCCGTCGAAACTCGTGGCGTGCCGCCCCTTTGTCGATTCGCCTTTAAGTTATTGGTCCCTTCCCCATAAATATAATATCGTATTGATATAATATAATGCCATACCACGGCACTCTCTTTTTATGAGTGAACCGTACTACCAATATAGGTTCCTCGCAAACAACAAGGACAAGTAAAAGTGTAAACAACACGGCTGTTGATTTCTAGAGGAAGTTTGTCTTTTGACGAGTAGAAACTTCCTATGGAAAGTGGGTTGACAAAAGTGATTTTGAAGTTGGTATGAAAAAACTATTATTTGAGTAATTTGTTGCATTTTCTAGTGAATAATTTATTTTAAGGTCCCATTTCAGGTACTACGAAAAAAAATCATTTTCAGGAACATTATATTAGAGAAAGGATGGAGAGTAAATTTTGGTTAGAAAATTATTGATTAGCTTGTCAACCAAAGGTGGAGGGTAACAATTATTTTTAAAATAAGACTTTAGAGTCTGGAATTCATTTCATTTATCTCGCCCTGTGTGGAAAAGTGTATGATCAGTTGATTTCACAAGCCGACAAGCTGTGAAATACTTGAGTCAAAATAAAAGAGAAAATGGAAAGGGAATTACTGCCACAAAAAAAGCATCATTACTCACCCCACTTTTCAAAAAGGGTTGCCTCTTTTAACTGCAAAGTGATGAACATCGACTTCTCTAATGCAGGAAACATTTTCAACAACAACGCTATGCAACTACATCGCAACAACTATGGACGACCACAACACGCCTACCACGGTATGGGCCATCTATACTATTAATTAACTTGTCTGAGTTTTACTAATAGTTCACACAAATCGAGGTACTCTTCTCCTTGTGGGGGAGTAACAAGTGACACCCCAAAGTTCGAGTCACTGATACCGACACTGGCACATTCAGTAATTAATATAATTTCTTGCATTCCTGGAGAACCCTCTAACTTGAGCTATCAAAAACTCTGAGCCGCCATTTTGGAAAAAGTTACCTATCCACGGATCAAAAAATGAAACTATAACTCGTTCTACCGAGCTATCCTCTTCCCTTGAGGATGTCCCAATCGAATGTCCCTAAGGGATAATATTAGCCAGGATTTTCATGGCAAATCCTTCGTTCCACTCCTTTCCTGTCACATTTAAGAAGCATTTAAAATTCCCTCTCCGGAGACCCCACTTAACTAACTCGCTACGACTACGTCATAAACCCTCAGTTTCATTTCCCATAAATATCTCTCAGAATATCTCCACGAGCAGATGGAGGCAGCCTTGGTCGCCATTAAGGTAAGCTCGCAATTCTCTCCCTAATTCAGAATTAGGGACACTTCTTAGGAAGGATGTCAAGCAGAAGACGGTGCAGAGGATCAGGAAAGAGTTAGATGAGTCAGAGTGTGATTATGATGGTACGGTGTTGTCAGAGATCAGAAAGAGAAAGACACCTGCTCGATCCATTTTGTCTGCGCTAATGGAAGTATGAACTCATGAGACGACGTGGTGGAGTGAAAGCCCGCCATCGCAAAAAGCCGCGACAAGCTTGAAGCTCGAAAAGGTCTCATTGAGAGTCGGACAAAGTTCGCCTCGCATTCTTAGGAACCTTCCCACGATCGTGCTAATAGGGCGAGACTACCCTCGCTGCCGATGCATCGGGCCCTGGAATCCTCACCTTCGGACAGAGTGGGGAAAACCCAATTCGACCACAGTATAAATCTTCTGGCGCCAGAATTGGAAGGCAGTATCAGCCGCCTGCCCGCTCCGTCAGTAGCTGCCGCCTGCCCGCCCCGTCAGTATCCAATGTCTGCCCGCCCCCGTCAGCCCCTGTCATCTGCACTTCCCCGTTCGTACCCGCTATTTGCGTCCCGTTGGACTCTGAACAATTCCTCGCAGAACCCCTCAAGCTTCTGGTATTCTCGTCTAATTCGTGTGAGTCTACTCCGTACTCGTTGTTACCCACTCCTCGAACGCAACAAGCCCAGTCTCGAGCTGGTGTTTCTAAACTCGAGGCAAGATTTAAGTTCATCCCGTTAGTAATCATTGTCAAGAGACTATTATTTGAACTTTACGAAAAGGCAAGGATTATTCCCTCTGACCAAATTTTCGAGGGAACAGCAACGCGCAACCCTCCTATGAAGGTGCTCGCTCTACTATATCCCCGCCCCCAGTGTAAGCCTCCATCGTAGGCTTCGTGTACGCTCAAGGTTATACGAGTCACCCTTTCGGTCAGTATTGTTCGTTTGTGTGTACCGAACCGTCCCCGCCAAGGTTTTCAAAGTAAACCAGTGGGACATCAAGACGGACGGCCTAGCACAATTATTGCCCCTGCTGAGCTCCCAACTCAGGGATATTTTTATCTCCCTCATATCAAAGGCAACAATTGATTTCTAATCGTTAAAAGCCGAGTTGCTCGCCACTTATAACATGAACCCGAACTTCTACCGAGCTAAATTTAGGCATTGTCGCATTCAACCAAACCAGACCTTCCGACAGTTCAGCTACTCTCTACAGCGTCACTTTAATTTTTATTGGATTGACGCGTCTAAAGTGCCTCATGAAGACAACGCCCTGATCGATTTCGTCCTCAATGACCAATTTCTTGCGTCGCTTCCTTCGGAAATCAAATCCTTCGTTAAGGACCAGAAGCGCCGCACTTTCAAGGAATGTATCGAGGAGGCAGGCGTCTATGCAGCTAGCCAAAACTGCTATCCGAAAGAAGGAAAGAAATCCGGAACCCCATCTCCTAAATCCAAAACGAGCAAGAGCACATTTGTTCCTAATAATGGGAATAAGTTTGTTAAGGTGACTGGGTCCACCAAACTCAAACTTTTCTTCTCGTCGGGCCACCGTGATGTTAAGCCCTTTGCTCTCAACCCACTTGCTTCGTCGTTCCCCAGGAGGACCATCGTGTGCTATTCCTGTGGAGTTCAAGGTCACGTGAGTAGCAATTGCCCTCAAAACTCGCACCCTTCCTTCTCACCAGGTACACCAGGTCAGTGCTACTCATACGCCACTACCATCGCAAAAAAAGGCCTCTCGTCTTCAAACCCCCAGAATAGTGCTGGCCACCAGGTAAACTTTTTGTTCGATAAAAGTCCCCCTGGGGCCCTCCAATTCGAAACTGGAGTAGGGAATGGGTGCCGGATCTCCACCCTCGTCCGTGATACAGGGTGCACGTACATTGTTGTATCCGATGAATTACTCCCTCCCCTTTGTGGCTCTGAAACACAATAAGTAAGCCGTGGTACATGATTACCTGGTGCGCACCAATAAATTCGCCATATTTCACTGCTACATTGAGTGCGCATATTTCATTGGTTGGACTGAAGTAATTTAAACCCCAATCAAGTTTTGTGCGATCCTAATTAGTCAGTCCCACCCGGATTTCTTCCGCCCTCGTGGCTCAACCCGTTATTACCCGTTCCCACGCAAAGAAGGAACGGAAAGCCCCTACACATCTGGAACCCCCGTGTGCTCCCCAATTCCAGAGTGCGATGAGCTATGACTTTGCCAAAACCCAGAGGGAATGAGAGTCTCTTCGTCCCTTGTGGTCAAAAGCTCAGAAAAAAACGAGCGAAACCGTCAGAGAGAATAAGGTGATTTCCTTCCTCATCAAGGACGACCTCCTCTATCGCATGATGTGCACCGAGGAAAACGATACCGAGTCCCCCACACTATGTGTACCCCGTTTCCACGTTCCTCCAATCCTGCAAACGGCTCACGATAGCCTATTTGCTGATCACTTCAGCCACACGAAGAGTGCTCAGAAGATCTTCAAATATTTTTATTGGCCTGGCGCGACCGATGAAATTCTGCGATATTGTCGTTCTTGCGGCATTTGCCAAAAGATCTGCGCCTTTGCAGAAGGGATTGATAATCTCTGAAACATTCTCGGGACTAGCTATCGACCTGATCGGACCGATCCAACCTCCGTCGAGCTAAGGCTATATTTACGTTTTAACGCTAGTCGATTTTGCCACCCTATTTTCCAAGACTGTGCCCCTCAAGAAAATCGATAGCCTCTCCTGCGCCGCCGAAGCCCTTATTTCCATCTTTTTCCGTGTGGGCCTACCCAAAGAAATCCTCTCGGATCGAGGTCGTCAATTCAGCTCCGAATTAATGGAGTACGTCATTAAATGATTGATGATCAAGCATTTGTTTACCACTCCCTTTCACCCGAGTGGGAATGTGTGAGAGGCTAAATGAAAGCCTCAAGGCCATTCTCAGGAAGTTGTGTGCAGATCAGCCCAATGAATGGCACGCTTGTTTCTGTTAGCCCTCTTTGGCTACCGTGAAATCCCCCATCGTACCTTAGGATTCGCCCCCTTTGAACTTTTATATGGTAGGAACTTCAGAGGCTCCCTGAGTATCCTAAAGGAACTTTATTCCAATCAGAAATTAGATCAAAATATTCAGACTTCTTATTCGTATCTACTGGATTTAAGAAGGAGGCTTGAAAAGTGCGCCAAAATTGCGACTCACAACGCCGACATCAATTTTGACAAGTATAAGACATACTTCGATTGCAATTCCAAAGAAAGGAAACTTAATCCCAGAGAAGTAGTTTTGCTTCTCCTCCCCAAAGAACAACAACAAATTCTTGAGCCAGTGGAAGGGCCCCTACCACATAGTCTAGAAGCGTGTCTCCGTCGATTACTTTATTACCCCACCTCAGGAAGAAAGCTTCATCATGTTAATATACTCAAGCGGTACCACCGGCGCGTGAGCATCAACCAGATAGTTGCAATCGAAGAAGAATCCCCCATGGACTCTGGCTACCCCCTGGACCTCTTTTGCGTAATTCAAATCGACTGCTTGTAATACGACAAGGAATACCCGTTGCATGTCTTGCCCGCCTTTAATAATTCCCCGTCTGTATAAATTAAGATATGCGACCAGCTATCATCTCTTCTAAATGATCAACTGCAAGCGCTCCTGAGTCGTTTTAATGACGTCATTACCGAGATTCCCTGTTGTGCTACCCACTTTGAGCACAATATCCAACTAACCACCCTGGAACCCATCCGTTCCAAACCGTACCCGCTGCCTATACGCCTCAGGGAACACAATTTGACATTTGACCCCAGCAAGTGCCACTTCACTTTTGGCACTATCGATTACCTCGGGCTTCCATATCGGAAATAATCGGCTAGCCTCCCAGCAAGAAAATATCCGGCCCATCGTGGACAAGCCTTTGCCCACCAAGAAAAAGCAGCTGCGATCCTTCACAAGCCCTGCATCGTTCTATCGTCGCTTCATGCCAACTTCGCGACTATCTCCGCCCCCCTATGCGAGCCATTAAAGAAGAAAGCCCCCAAACGCCTCGAGTGGACGCCAAATTCGCTTCATAGCTTTAACCAACTAAAGGAGAAGTTAGCATCTGCTCCTATCCTCCGCCGCCCTAACCAGGACAAACTTTTTGGCATTCGCACCGACGCCAGTAATGACGGTATAGGATGTGTCTTCCTCCAGTATGCGAATAACGGCGAAAGTTTCCCCATCGCTTAAGCAAGCAGAAAATTACTCGCGTCGAGAAATATTATGCGGTAATTGAAAGAGAAGTTCTCGCTATCGTTTGGGAAATAAGTAAACTTAGAATGTATTTAGGAGCGAAGGAATTTCTAGTGGAAACGGACCACGAACCCCTATCATACATACGTAACGTCAAGAATAATAACGGTCGGTCGATGCGTTGGAGCGTGTTCCTCCAGAAATTCCAGTTCCGCATTTTGTATTCAAAAGGCACCGATAACTGAATGGCTGATAATTTAAGGAAGAAACCAGTTAGATCATTTTCCAAACTAATTCCGAGCCATTTCCTCTTTTTTTATCCGTGTATTAATTTTTGTTCAGAAAATAAATGTGTATATTTAACAATATAATAAAGAAGCGTGTATCCTTTATATATATATATATATATATATATATATATATATATATATATATATATATATATATATATATATCTGTGTAAAATGAATTCCTTTTTTATCCTTAATTTTTCTGTAGTTTTGTATAATCGTAGGATAAACTGACCCTCAGGCCAGTGAGCACCACTTAATGGTATCATAGAAAAAAATTATCCTTCGGCAACCATGCCATAGCACTATATAACTGTGTTTTTATGTATGATGCACCTCACCCCCCTTCACTAGCTCCATTTTTGAAAATTTGTCCTACGTATTCTCAACGTTATCCGTTAGTGTCAGGCGACTTTAGGTATACCCTCCATCCTTCCACACACACACACAATTAATAATTTTCCGATGTCACTTCTTCACCTGAAGTTCCATCTGGGGATGGAGGAGTGTCAAAGATCAGAAAGATAGAGAGAGAACAGACATCTGGTCCACCCTTTTTGCCTTCGCTAATGTAAGTGCAAAATCATGAGACGCCCTGGTGGCCTAAAAGCCCGCCATCGCTGAAAGCCCCGACAAAGTTGAGAGCCCGAAAAGTTCCCATTTAGAGTCGGACAAAGTTTCGCCTGGTCGGCTTAGGAACCTTCCCATGATCATGCTAATAGGGCGAGACTACCCTCGCCTGCTGATGCGTCGGGCCCTGGAATCCTCCCATTCGACTGAGAGGGAAAACCTCATCCAACCCCAATATAAATCCTCCGGCGCCAGAGTTGGAAGGCAGTATCCGCCGCCTACCCGCCCCGTCAGTATCCACCGCCTGCCGCCCCGTCAGTATCCGATGTCTGCCCGCCCCCGTCAGTACCTGCCGTCTGAACTTCCCCGTTCGTACCCGCTATTCACGTCCCGTTGGACTCTCCACAATTCCTCGCAGAACCTCTCAAGCTCCGGATATTCTCGTTGAATTCGCGTGAGTCTACCCCGTACTAGTTATTACCTGCTCCTTGAACGTAACGCGCACAGTCTCGACTCGGTGCTCTAAACCAGAAGGCAAGATCTAAGTTCATCCCGTTAGTAGTCATTGTCAAGAGACTATTATTTGAACTTTGTGACAAGGCACGGATTACTCCCTCTGACCAAATCTTCGAGGTAACAGCAACACGCAACTCTCATATGCAAGTGCTCTCTCTATTACCCCCTTTCCCCCCAGTGTAAGCCTTCATCGTCAGCTTCGTTTACGCTCGAGGTCATTCGAGCAACCCTTCGGACAGTATTGTTTGTTTGTGTGTAAGGCGACCGTGGGCCGACTATTTGACCAACCTAAAATTCAGTTAATTTGCACTTTGTCTGTATTTTCTCGTAAGTCTCCCACGCACACAGCCGTCATCTCTCTCGGCTGAAAAACGCAGGAAGAGTTGAACTCGACCATATTCTACGATAAGTGGCTTGAAAATCCCACTCTAAGTTCTTATACGAAAATAACCCGCAAATATGTCGCAGATATACAAACCATCATTGGCAACGATTCCAAGGAGTCAATTAGGACCATAGACAGAGACAAGAGAGTGTCAGATCCTCTCATCAGGAAGTTAGTGCATGGGGACCTTCGCTACTACTCATACTATTTCAAATTGGGCCAGCTATGTCGCAGAATTTGAAGTACAAGCAGAATGGGTGTGTTGCAAAGCTAGTGAACAAACTAAGCCATCCCCTCAGATGAGAAGAATTTCTGCCAGGATCAGGAGGTGAACTCGCAAAACAAACGCTGGATTCCTGTGTCCCCCAAATGTACCGAAATATCGAAAACCAAGATGCAGATTGCCTCATGGTGTCTTGATTGTTCAGTAGCGATGGTCACGCTATGTCTCCATTTATCTTCTTGGAAAGCCTAAGACTCAATACGGAGGGCTAATTCAAGTTCCTGGGAGAGTTGGTGTTACCCTGGATCCAGGAGTTGGCCGCTGAAAGGCCGTACGTGTGCCACACAAACAGTAGGAACCAGTCTTGGCTGTCATACCTCTTTGACCACATCACTCAGAACATATGACCTCCCAACTCCCCAGACTGCACCCCCTGGACTATTATGTGTAAATTGTGGTTGAAAGAGAGACTAACAAATACTCCTGCATCACCAAGGTGGAACTTGTCCAGGATCATTACACTTTTCTCCAAGTTAAACAGGGGGACCGTCGAAAAGGAATTCAACAGGTTCCGAAGCCGCCTGGACGCCGTGGTTGAGGCCGATTGCGATTTCATTCAATAAAATAGGTTACAACTTTGGTAAATATATTTGTTTAAATTAACTCTTTCTATTATTCTCTTATAGTGAAGTTGGAGAGAAATTACCCATTGTACCAGGCAGAATAAATCTTAGTTTGCAAAGAATTTGAAGAATGCGCTTCGCATTCATGCAGAGAATCTCCCGCTCCTACTCCAATTTAGTTTTGGGGGAAAAAATACGTATGCTGATCACTTAAAAAAAATACCAGATCAATATTGCCTATATCCATGTTTCGTAGACTATCATATTAAATTTTTCCGAGTGTAGAACTGTAGAAGTCTTATATTTTTGATTCTAAGTTTAGGATCATTAAAACACCCTTATAAAACACCCTTATTAAAGAACTTCCATGCCTTGAGGCATGCATCGTCTTTTTTACGGAGTTTGGGGAAAATGTGTGGCTAAATTGTCGGACTTAATCTTCAATCTCAAATCTCCCAAGTCTTGCGTTCCCAAAACCAACACCTCGATTCTAATATCCCAGTACGGGGGACAACGGACCTAGGTTTCAGTCCACGCCACTTATCACTTGCCCCTACCAATCTCACCCTCTGATAGGTGAAGCTGAGCAACCATGCTCTAATTGATATATGGTGGAATGCGTGCCCTCTGGGCCCTAACACCAAATGGGGTTCTGCCTTAACTAAAGGGGTTGGAGATTGATTTGCAGAGCTGCACGTTCTCCTGTTTCTTTCGCTACTATTACATTCATCTTCACCAATTTATTCTCTTCATAACCTCCCTGACGAAGATGCCTTCGTTCGTTTCTTATCTTAGTTTTAGTTCTTAAATCAATAATGATAATACTACTACTACTAATAATAATAAGTATTTATAATACGCCCTTCAGGGCTGCTGGCCCTCACAGAGCGCAGGTTGTGTAGCGAGTGTAGAAAAAGTTTAGAGGGAAGAGAAGGCAATTCTGAAGAGATGAGTCTTCAGGAGACGTTTAAAAGTAGCAAGGGACGGAGAGGATCGGACTTCGGACCCACGGGAACATTGTAATGAGAGTTAAATATTGCGTCAAAGTTGGGAATATTAAAATTTATAGAAAGGACCTCTCGAAAACCTAAAAGAGGAGACTACCTGGAGCGGCTTATCGTGGTGAAGGATACATGTTACGTGCGCGTGCATTTAGTACGGTGAATGTACGCTCTTTGTGAATTTTCCCGTTGGCTCGTACCAATCCCTTCATTCCCTTCGAAGAGTCAATTTAACGATGTGGTTAATTCGCCGTTACGGGAATTCGACGACGCCGTCCACGCTGCCTCGGTGTCGCTGGACCGGTGGCGGTTCACTTGTTTATATTCAAGTCCTTCTTCTCCACCTCCAACGCTCTCTGTTCGGATCCCAACTACTCAGCCCTCAACACACACACACACACACACACACACACACACTCACACACACACACACATATATATAGGACTTTTCGCTTGGTATATGTTTCTCTCTTTCGTTATCATTCCCTTCTTTTTAATTGGTTTATCAAAGTTATGAAAAGTACCTAAACCTGATTTTCTGAACTAGTTTATGAGGAGAAAGATAGATGATTGTTTGTCATTCTGATCTTTATATGAATTTCACTATCCGATCGGGGACCTTGTCCAGAATTGAAAGGGACGGGTGGTACAATTAACTACTATCACACACGCTATATATATATATATATATATATATATATATATATATATATATATATATATATATATATATATATATATATATATATATATATGACGTCATTTGCAATCAAAGCTGATTGGTTGTTATGTTTACTTTTCCCCACCCCCAATATGAGGGAGTTACTAGCTCCTCCCCCTTTTTTCTCTACCCCTTCAACTATTATTTTGATCGACGGTACTTTTCCAAGTTCCTCTCACTCTTTCGCATTCAAACGGGATAGAAATGTATGCACGTGCGTTCTTTACGTACACACGCCCATACGTTTGTGTGTATTTATGTGTGCGTATCTGTGTCGATGGATAGTGTTTAATTCTTTTTTTAAAAATTCATTGCACCTTTTTAAATGACATTAATCAATTTGGGGATTGTTAATAAATTTCCTTCCTTCGTTCTCCGTCTCAATACTCCTATCCCCCACTCCCCATAATTCCTACCTCCCCCCCAAAATACTCTACCATGTCTCCCCACTCTCCCGCTGCCTCCTTTCACCCCTCCCTCTTTCTTTCTTAGCTCGCTGGAACGGGACTTGGAAGAAGTGTTGGCAGAAGTGCAGTCGTGCGGCTGAAGGTTCAGAAGCGACTTCACGAAAGTTTGGCCGCGGTGTGATCAGTCGAGGTGTGCAGATGGGTGATGTTGGGTCAGCGTTTGGTGGCGTTTATGTTGACACTACCCTGAGGTCACCGGCGGGTATTGTTGTGATTGGGTCGCGGTCCCCTTCCTCTTTTTCTTCCAGCACTTCTCCTTTTTTCTATTTTTATCATCCCATACCCAGGAGTTGGGGTAAAGTGTTGTAATATTAGCTGTTTTGGAAAAAAATAAAGTGTGGAAGTGCTACCCATGGCGAGTGGGTATCGTGTATGAGGGTGATCATCCTCCTATTCATTTTTTTTTTGTGTATAATGGAGTAAAGGTGTTAAGAAGGAATTTACATGCGAGGGACAAATAAACTGTTGAGAAGGAAAGGAGACAAAAAGGTGACACTGATTCGATCGTTTTAATTCGAGGTAAAACTTGACCTTCTCCCTTAACTAAATCACAAACACCACTCAATTTTACTCCGTCGCATTGACCTCACTCCATTAATCAAAATGAATGTCTTCAAAATGGAGCAGAACCTAAGTTTGTCGAGTGGAGTAGCCGACGTTAAAGTGACGACTCCAGAGCTGACCCTCCACACTTCAGCTGACTTCAACCTCGCCTTCTTTGACGCTTCCACCCCACCTCCACCTGGAACCACCATCAAGAAGGAACCCGATGTGGACGATCGGGGGTTCGAGTCAGTGGTCACTCCAGACTCTCTCTTTTCGCCATCTTCAGAGTTTTCGTCACCTTTTGGCAACGAAGACTCCAAATTGAACTCTTTCTCCGACTCCTTCACCTCCTTCCACGAATCGGGATCGAACCTTAGTCCAGCTTCCACACCCACCATTTCTTCTCCACTTCCATCACCCGCCGGTTTGGCTCTATCACCCGGAAAAGGAGCCTCGGTCGCCATAAAGACAGGTAATCAAAGCCTTCATTTTTTCCACCATCACCCACCACCCATATACACCATGCTACCACAAACAACCCAAAGTCAGGACCATTTTCTCCACCATGCCATAACAAACACCTCGCAACCAGAACCATTTTGCCCATCATCTCCACATCTTGTTTTAACAAACACCCTGAAACCAGAACCATTTAGTCTATCATGTCATGCTACCACAACCACTACGCAACTAGAACCATTTAGTCCATCATGCCACCTCAAACACCCCGCAACCAGAACCATTGAGTCTATCATGACACCACAAACACCCCGCAATCATAAGCATTATGCCTATCATGTCATAACAAACACCTCGCAACCAGAACCATTTTGTCCATCATCTCCACATCTTGTTAAAACAAACACCCTGATTTAAAACTACTTCGTTCATCATGTCATGCCACCACAAACACTACGCAACCAGAACCATTTAGTCCATCAGGCCACCACAAACACCCAGCAACGAGAGCCATTTAGTCTATCATGCCACCACAAACACCCCGCAATCATAACCATTATGCCTATCATGTCATAACAAACACCTCGCAACGAGAACCATTTTGTCCATCATCTCCACATCCTGTAAAAAAAACACCTTGAAACCAGAATTATTTCGTTCATCAATCACAAATCACGCCATAACAAACACTCTAGATCCAACACCACTTGAAAATGGCAGAAAGTTTTTCGATTAGGAAGTCATAAAGTAGGATAGTTAATGAGCTGTGTGGAAGATATTCAGTACAAATAACAAAATGAGGATACTACTTTAGGCGTTAAGACGGGAAGGGCACGCAGCTCTCCCAAAGTTTTCCCATTTCCTGGTTTTCGATTTATTTGATAAAATATTCAGTAAGGAGTTAAATGAAACAAAGTAGATACAAATAAATGGATAAAAAATAGAAAGATAAATAGGAGGGCAAACTCTGAGAGAAAGACAAAATTTAAAAAATAGATAAAAGCAAAGAGGGATAACAAGTCACCACATAAGCAATCAATATAAAGCATATGCGACTGTATCGCACGTAAATATGTGACAAAGTCCAACACCATACACAAAGTGGTGTCGTTGTGGAATATCCCATTTTTTGCCATACATCTATTAAATCACCTACAAGATCACAGAGTGTTGTTTTGTCGTATTGTGCTGTATGTTGCACTCCTCTCCAGGAGACAAGCACACTTACACACACAGTATCAGATACGGGTCGGAACCTGCCACACCTTCTTATATCTTCTCTCTTCCACAGCATGAAAACATGTCTGGCATCTAGTGGGCATTAATTGGGTTTGTCTCTCCGACGTTGTTTTGTGAAAGGCGAACCAAAGATTTGAGAGGGAGGGAATAAAAAGAAGTGGAGAGAGCAAACTCGTGTGATTGAGAGATTCGGTGGGGCGTTACAAATGAAATAAAAAGAAAAGAAATGGGACTTAGATCTCATTCTCTCTCATTCTCGCACTCTTCTTTCTCTTCATCTCTCTCTTCTTTATATCATTCTCTGACTGTTCTCTCTCCCATTCTCTCTCTGACACTTCTCTCTCTCTCTTCTCTATTTCATTCATCTTTCTCTGTCCTTCTCTCTCATTTCCTCACCCTTTTCTCTCTTTCTAATTCTCTCACTCTTCTCCCTCTCTTATATCTCTCATTCTCTCACTCTCCTTTCTCTCTCTCTCACTCTCATATCTCTATCATTCTCTCACTCTTCTTTCTCTCATGCTCTCACTCTTCTCTCTCTCTCTCTCTCTCTCTTCCGTCTCTCTTCTTTCGCGCTCCTCTCCCTTCTCTCTCATTCGTTCACTCTTCTCTCTCTCCGTCTCTCATTTTATCACCCTTTCTCTCTCTCTTATTCATTCTCTCACTCTTCCCCCACTCTCTTCTCTCTCTCCTTTTCTCACTCTATCCCCTTCTTTCTCTCTCTTCTCTCTCTCAATCTCCTCTCTCTCCCTATCTCATAACCGTTGTGTGAGTGTTCTTCGAGGGCGTCAATTGACACTTTCGAGGACTTCGCCTGCTCAACTGTTACGTCAAAGGTGCCCTCTTTGAATGGACTGTAAGGTCTACTAGGGTACTTCTTTTCCTTGTAGCTCTTTGTATCTCTCTTCTCTCACTATTCTCTCTCTTCTCTCACTCTCTCCATTTTCTTTATCACGCTCTTTCTCTCTCTATCGGGGTGAATTTACTCTATCGTTGTGTATATGTGCCATTTGTATGCATGGATTCAGAAGTAGAGAGAGAGAGGGAGAGATTACGGTTTTAACGATAGTCAATGTACAGCTATAAAGCTCTCGAAGCGCATCGGTTTACTTACCCCCCCCCCCTCCTACTTAACCCCCATCTGCCTTTATGGCAGTTCCCCCTCATACCACCACGCTTCAACCCCCCTCCCACCACACACTGCCAAGCTGATGAAACTGTAAAAGAATAAATGATTTTCCAGCCGTTTCTTTTTTTCGATTCCTTTACCGGTCTCAACAAAGAAAAAATCCCGTCTCTTTACGCCCCAGCGCATATGGGTACGATAAGGGTCTCCTTTTCAGGGAGGAAAGGTACCAAAATTCTATCAATTCTATTTTATGCATCAAATTCGTTTTCCATTAATCAGACGATTTTACGATTTCATTCAGATGTACCAATCCCTCTTCTAAATTAAGGGGAATATGTATAAGTTAAACTATATATATATCACTAATTCCATTAGAACTACTGATTCTATGTGCATATATATTTCAGTTGCAATTTATGTTTTCTTTTCTTTCTCTCTCTCTCTCTCTCTCTCTCTCTCTCTCTCTCTCTCTCTCTCTCTCTCTCTCTCTCTCTCTCTCTCCTTTAAATCTAGCTATTTATCTTTTGTAAGGAGACCTGTCGTTTTCGACGCCAATCTTGGGCAGGTTCTTGATAGTTGAATGAACTTCAGAATCCTAACGCTGCAAATGACTATTCTAGCAATCACAGCTAGTCTAGAAATTTTTGAGATCCACCACTAGCATTTTATTAAAAATACGTCCCCCCTTCCCTTAAAAAAAACACACACCCGAAGTTCTGTAAATTTGGATTTGTTTCTAAAGGGAGTTGAAACTTCCTTCTCACGAATGAATTTTACTCACAATCAATTTTAATTACACTTCACGACAAAGGAAGAAATTAGATAGATGGACGGATGGATAGATAGATAATTAGATAGTGACCCCGTGTTTTTTATTGCCTTCGTAAGTTCTCAACGATAAATATCCTATTTTTGTTAATAGATTTATCTGTAACCATTTAACTCACGTCACTAACTCTATAATTTAAGGAGATTTTTTTTAGCATTTGAATAATAATTTTATCTTAGTTTGGTGGTTATGACTTGTGTTTTTTATCAAAGTTATTTCTAATAATTCTTTTATAATATAGAAAAACAAAATGATGAAGTTCAGAAATAAATATAGGTATCGAAATTTTGTGAATTTTTTAAAACCCAAAGAAATACAAATGGTGAACTTCAGAAAATTTATTTTTATATATCTTCTTCTATAACTCTATATTTTAGCAACGTGATATTTTGAAAGGGGGGAAATTTAGTTTAGAGTTCCTTTTTAAAATTATTATAATTGGCGAAGTTCAGATAATTTATAAAAATTTAACCATGGCTGCTTTTTTTTAGATTTTAAATTTTTATCTTAGTAGCGAAGCGCAAGCTCCCCCCCATAGGGTAGAGTGGCGAAGTCATTGCCTGGTAGTTATATTATTTTGTAAGAACGCTCCATTCATCCGGAATTCAAACGTGGTTAAACGAATTTGATACATAATCTTATGTCATAGACACTATCTAAGTGGGAAGTAATGTATAGAATGACCTAATAAGGAGAAAAGGACTGATGCGACTGAGTTGTGGAAGGAATGGGAAAAAGGGAGCAATAAAGGAATAAAATTTCAGAATAATATTGGTAAAAAAAAACGTTGACAGAAGTTAATAAAAATACATTACCCGCTAAGTAACTGCTCAGTGGGGTTTTTTTTTTACAATGAGTTACTCGCTTACAAGCCGCTATTTTTGTCACTATGGGTTGCCCATTTACAACCCGCAAAGTGGGGTTTTCAACATGGGTTGCCTGCTACCAAACTGCTTAGTTGGGTTTTGTTTACCGTGGGTTATGCATTTACAAGCCACTGTTTTTTTTACTATGGGTTGCCCACTTAAAACCCGAAATGTGAGGGGGGTTCACCATGGGTTACCCGTTAACAAACTGCTTAGTGGTCTTTTTCAGCGCAGTTATGCGCCTACGCAGCGCTCAGCGGGGGGGGGGAAGGGGGGCTTACCATGTGTTACGTGCTTACACACCATCGGATCCATAATTAATGTAAGTTCTGCCCCCCCCTCCCGATTAGTTGTATGTGCACATATGTTCGTCTGTGTGAGTAGATCGGTAGATGACTGTATGGATGTGTTAATTGTGGTATATTTGTATCTATCTCTTCTTATGGTTGCACACGGAGCTACTTCTGTACGTGCAGATTATATCTGTTTTTATGTATGTATGTGAAGAAGTTTTGCGTACATGTGAGGGTGTATAACTGAATTTACGTTTGTACTTATAAGAATTTAACAAAAAGTACTCAAATAATCTGCCATTAATCAGCCTAGTGACTTTGTCAATTGTTATGTACATGTGTACTCTATGTGCATCTATTTGACTGTTTATTTTACATGTGGATACACTTGTTATTCTGTTATTTGGAGGATGAATATTCTGTTATTATTGTTAGTAGTAGTAGTAGTATTGTTATAATTATTATTATTTGTATGTATGTAAAGCCAGAACCATATCATCCGGCGCTGTTGTGAGACGCGGCTAAGCCCGGATATGGTGCCGCTAGCCCTGCAAACTTGACAAAGGAAAGTTGCTGCGAGCGCAATGGCGGAAATGGGTGTGGGGATTTTGTGGCTCCTTCAGGTCATCCCGGTAATAGCGTTGATGTGCCCTACCAACACATCGTGTTTCAAAGCGATTGAAAATATTATAATTTTAAATTAGGAGGCAGAAACCAACCAGTTTTAAAGAACTGTGCTAGGAATGTGGTGAAGTTAAGCGAAGTGAAAATGTGTGATAGGTACAATTGCCCAAATTAGCCATGTCGAAATTTTCAAAATAGTTCGGACGAACTTAAGTTAACTATGATATAGTTAAGTTTGGTTGTGTTGTGTTGCCAAGTAATAATATTTTCATAACGCGTTAGGTTAGAGAACTAATTTTAAGGATAAAAAAAAATCTCGAATGTTTATGCGAATATTTTTGTGATTTCGATGATTAAAAATTAAATAAATATAAACGGTTGTTTAAATTTGCTTGAAAATAAGAGGGAAATTTGTCAACTCTGTTGTAAAACAAAACGTTTTCAAAATGTTTCCAGAGTACTTTTTGAAAAACCGCAATAACGGAAAAATTTCACTAAATTTAATTAATTTTATTGGTTAATGTCTTAGCTAGTTTATTTATAACTAATTTATACCCCAAATACTCCACCTCTCATCAAATAATAACATTAAATTGTCCC
Organism: Ceratothoa steindachneri; assembly: GCA_963969495.1. NCBI lineage: Eukaryota > Metazoa > Arthropoda > Malacostraca > Isopoda > Cymothoidae > Ceratothoa > Ceratothoa steindachneri. Next base: position 125,970,054 of record OZ018320.1, on the reverse strand, counting down.
TCTAAACGAAATTCACCGTAAAGTGTCACATGACTAATTATGGGTAGTTTAAAGAGGAAACTACATGGGTGCTTGGAATCGGCATGACACGCAATTCTCCTGAATATTCCCATTTACTATGATGTTTCCTCTACCTGCTTCATCTCGCTCCCCGCCAATCTCATTGACCGACATAAATGAGTCACGACCTTATTAAAACCAGCTGCGCTTTCAGAAGTTTTAAAGGGTGGCCAGGAGGCCCCGATATGTCAAAGGTGGATCAAGGGAGCCGGGCGCCGTGTGTTTACTTTCAATAAGAGCAATTTCGTTGGCCCCAGTTGTGTCCAACGAGACCATATTCTGAGGATTTATATTTCAGACGAAAGTAGACTCTATGTCGGAGGGACGACAGCTCTGATTTTCTGGTAGAAGAACCGCCGAAGCCACCGTTCTGATCGGAGAGAAGGAGACTAGTAAAGGACATTGGAGAAGGGTAGTCATACGTGACCAACCCTTACATTTTCTCTCGAGCTGATAAATGGTTTTTAAATCACGATAGTCTTCGTGAGAGTTTTTAGAACTCAAGGTAGATGGACAGAGTACCGTGAAAAAAAGTGTTGAGGGACTTTAGCGCCTCCTCCCTTCTCTTTGTAGGGCTCTTATTCTCTCTTTTCTCTTTTGTTGCTCAAGCAATTCAGCAAAACCTCCGTTAATGAAGAAATAAGCCAGAAAAACAGAGTTTGGCGCAATTTCACAACACAGATCAATTAGAAATGGCTTACCAGACTTAGATCTTTAGAGATACCTTCACATTTTGGGTTAAAAGCTGTTAACTCTGTTTGGGTATGAGGAAGAAAACGATAAAAAAGGAGTGTGTAACAAACTGATGGGCAAAGTCATAGACAAACAGAAAGAAGGGTAGACATACAAGTAAGAGTGATGAAAGGACGGAAAAACTGGTAGACAAATCGATAGATACAGAGAGAGAGCACCGGTGACAGACGGGCAGACAAAGAGAGACGAACAAACAGGTAGGTAAAAAGAACTAAAAATGGAGATTCAAAATATAAGGAACAATAGTACCAATACTATAAGTAGTAGCATTTCAGTCGCATTTGCATGTGTTCGTATGTAAATTGCACTCGTATGCTTGCGCGTGGGCACACACGGTCAGGAGGGAAACCTTAATTAAACAGGTTGTGTTTATTCACCTGTCATTGACAGACTCAAAATTAGGTTAAAAAATATGGCTCGCTGCTCCTTGTGACCGACTGAGAGAAAATAGGGGACGATGTGAGGGAGTGGGGTAATATCTATGTGCAAGTATGTGTTTGCACTTTGTTGTCAAATGGGGAAAACCGAGTCACTTTCAGCGTGCGTTTATGTAGCTACCACTTTTTCCTGCACGCCAATTCTTTATCACTTATGCAAGACTTTACCATTCACTGCTCGTGTACGAAAAATCATCAACAACTCTCGTTTACATAAGTGCGCAAATATGTACACATATATAAACTCGCAGTCCTATATAATGTCGAGTTGTCCGGAAAATTCAGGTATCATATATATATATATATATATATATATATATATATATATATATATATATATATATATATATATATATATATATATATATATATATATATATATATATTCCATCACTAACTCTATAATTTAAGAAGGGGATTTTCTTGAGTATTTGAATAATAATTTCATCTTAGTTTGGTTATGACTTGTGTTTTTTATCAAAGTTATTTCTAATAATTCTTTTATAATATCCAAAAACAAAATGGTGAAGTTCAGAAATAAATATAAGTATCGAAATTTTGTGAATTCTTTAAAACCCAAAGAATTACAAATGGTGAAGTTCAGAAAATTTATTTTTATATATCTTCTTCTATAATTATATTTAGCAACGTTATATTTTGAAAGGAGGGAAATTTAGTTTAGAGTTCCTTTTAAAATTATTATAATTGGCGAAGTTCAGAAAATTTATAAAAATTTAACCATGGCTGATTTTTTTTTAGCATTGCCTGGTTTAAATATAAATCAAACTGCTTCCAATCCTTACATTGTATCATGAATTATCGAAATTTTTATTCTTGTATTAAGCAGCTCATCCTAAATTGCACTATTCAATTTTAGTATTTTATGAAAACTATAAATTTTAACCCTTTAATATCTTAGTTTCTTAGTGCCGATGATGAGCTTATGACCTCGAAACGTCCAATCAAACACAGATAAATAAAGATGCTTTTATCAAAGCATGCTAGTGAGTCACGTGTGCTCGTAAACTGCAGGGCGCGCACGATGAAACGCTTACTCATTGTAAGTATATTATATATTAGGGAGAGTGCGCAACTCTCTTGAATGAACATTCACAACACAATAATAATAATAATCAACAAGTAAAAATATTTATGTACCACATCAAACAATATGCATCTGCATTTATTTGCGACAGGACATTTTATCCTGGGTAACGCCGCTACTTATACTAGTATATATATATATATATATATATATATATATATATATATATATATATATATATATATATATATATATATATATATATATATATATATATATATTCTCACTTTTCCATACATGATTTTAGAACCCTAACTGTAGTCCTTACATACATGTACATATGGTACCTATGTAAAGATAGACCTACAAGATGTTAATACTTATTTAGAATTTATCCAAATTGCACAAGTTACAATATATCCTTATCTATCTATCTGAATGCATTTTATTTTAAATAAAATATAGTAAAAAGGTTATATTAAATTGATAGGCCTTATGGTAAATTGATTTCACATATAAAAGTGATTGTGTATGTGTAAATGTGAGCAGTGTTTGATCTTATGGTGTTCGTTGATAGACGTAAAGATTCTAATAGAACCTAAACTCGGAGGGGGGGGGGAGGCTGCTTATTTAAATTCATTTTAAGATTATTATATTTTATAGAAATATTTTGGGTCTTTTGGGATTCGTGTGACTGATTTGTAGCCTATTTGGTGCGATTTAAATGGCAATTCGAAGCATACAATGAAGCCTATTGATGGAAGGATGAAGAAACCATTTAAGATGCAACAGATGGGTGTTAATTATCTACCATTTCCTCTACCGTGGCTATCTACCATATCTCGTCCCTGTAGTATCGAAGGTGGGAATTGTATTTTCTATTATTAAGGCAGGATTCTAGAGAGCTCCACCCATTGCACCTAGTAGTTTTCTCCTTTGTCAGATTCATGACCCATCTATAGATTTTTAATTCCCCTAATTTCACCACTTTGTGAATTTGACTTCAAATCTTTGAGGCAGAGATGCCATCGTTGGTCTTTTAGACTGAAATAAATAATGTAACTAACCTCAACCCCGTTGGAGTGTCAAAAAGAGTGGCATACTTACTGTTCTGCAAGAACATCTAACGGAGCAACAATGCATGTAAATGACAAGTTAAAATAACGTTCAAGCTGCTTCTATATCTGTGTGTCGATTGAGCTGTGTACCTTCGGATGCGTGCAAGAAGAATGTAGCCAAGTGTGAAGTATGGAGGTAGGACATAAGCATCTCATGTGCAATTATGTGCATATAGTGTTTATGTTGTATGTACAGATATCCTTCAGTTCAATTTGATAAAGAATAAATGACCTTTGTCTTATATTTTCTCTCTTTTATCTTCTCTTTTTTTCTTTCTATCTTTTTCTTTCTCTCTATCTTCTCCTCTTCTCTCTCATTCCCTCTCTCTCTCCTTCTTCTCTCTCTCTCTCTCTCTCTCTCTCTCTCTCTCTCTCTCTCTCTCTCTCTCTATCTCTCTCTCTCTTTCTCTCTTGGAAGAAGCTCATGGTAATACGTCCCTTTCTGAGAACAACACTCCATCCGAGTCGTCTGGAAACGCGTTAGCTGAGGGAGCGTGCCGACTAGTCAGCGTTCCCTAAGAGTTGTATTTTTTAACGCGAGGTCGATACGGAACAAGTGGGACGAACTTGTGGCTGTATTGACCTCCGATAACCGAATAGATATCGTGGCAAACATAGAAACGTCGATCCATACTCACAAGTGAGATTTCGAGGATGAGTTTGCGATCCCTGGTTATACAATGTTCCACCGTGACCGACCTTGGCGAGAGGGCGGCGGAGTTATAGTATACGTCCGGAACTGTTTCCGCGCTGTCGAATGCAATGTGAGATCTGGTCACGAGATTTTAGGGCTAGACATAGATTTTACCAGCTCCTCTTATCGAGTAGTGGTGGTTTACAAGCCGCAAAGACAGCCAGAAGAGTTAGACTCAAGCCTGTACGCAAAGCTCACCGACCTGATAAATAGTCGTACGAGTTTGGTCATTGGTGACTTCAACTGCCGTGGGACTGACTGGAGGAACTGGACATGCGATGCGGAAGGGAGAAGATTGATTGAGTTAGCTCAGGATAACTCTCTGACACAGTGGGTAGAAGAGAAAAGGAACGGTGAGAGCATGTTAGACTTGATGTTCACAACCGAGTACGACATAGTATCCGGTCTTGGCGGGAGCGATCACCGCAGAGTCACGTTTTCCATCCATATTTCATGTAGAGACGCTCTCACGTCGCTATCTTTAAACTGACTTCCGATGCACGGGATGTGATACCTCGGCTTGGGCCCGCAACAGGAGAAGAAGCCTTAGACAAATGCTTGGCTTTCAAAGACAGTTTTATGACCCAACAGTCTGCGTTTGTCCCCAGCAGAAGGAGGAGCGGCAATCCTCTCCAACCGAGATGGTTCAATCGAGGCATCGCCGCAGTGATAAGGAACAGGAAAACTGCCTACAATTACTGGAAATCTAACCGTAATGAAGAAAGGCTTCTTCAATAGAGGGAAAAGTTTAGGCAGAGCTAAGCACAGCGAGAAAATTCGGGTGGCCTCCCTCTGTAAAGAGACCACAAAAGAATTCTTCCTGCATGTCAATGGCCACAAGCCGATTTGTTTTAGCATAGGACCGCTGAGAGATGACAATTGCGTGTTACCGTAGTCAGAACCAGACATCGACTACGCGTTGAAGGGCTACCTTCGCTTCCGTATTTACGCGAGAAGTTGACGGGGGTTCATCTCAAAGAGGGCGAAAACCTATGCGAAATCGTCTTAGATAGAAACGAAGTAGTAGCCAGATTAGGAAACATTAACCCGTATAAGTCTCCAGGTCTGGATGGCTTTCTTCCTAGATTCCTCCGAGGAGTTAGTGAAGAGGTCGCTCCACACCTCACCACCATTTTCAACAAATCTTTGAAAACTGGAGAGATGCCGGAATACTGAAGAATAGCAGACTTAACTCCATCTATATGAAGAAGGACCGCGAATGCCTGGGTAATTACCGGCCTATTAGTCTGAAATCCATCGTAGGCAAACTACTCAAGAGAATAATCGCAGACCGTATAGTGCAGCACTTAGAGTTGCTCAACCTGATCTTGGATTCCCAGCACGCATTTCGCAAGAACCGTTCATTTCTCACTAATCTACTAGAATTTTTCCACAGTATTTTGAGTGAGTATGACCGTAGTCGAGCTGTGGATATCCTATACCTGGACTTTCAAAAAGCCTTCGATAAGGTACCACACCGCAGGTTGATAAATAAATGCCGCGCCCTTGGCATTACCGACACGGTAGCCAAATGGATACAAAACTGACCCTCGGGACGGAGGCAACGAGTAAAGATTAACGGGATAGCCTCCCAATGGGCGCCAGTTAGTAGTGGAGTGCCCTAGGGCTTAGTGCTCGGGCTTCTATTTTTCATTGTCTACATTCAATAATATAGACGAAGGACTAGTATGCTCGATAGCCAAGTTCGCCGACGATAGCAAGCTAGGAGGTAGTGTGAGCCCACGAGGAGGAGTGGAACGCCTGCGAAATAGCCTTCTCAGGATAGGTGAGAGGTCAGAGAGGTGGCAGATGCCATTTAACCTTGACAAGTGCAAGGTAATGCACATCGGCCATGCTCCCCCTTGGGAAAACTACTCCTTGCTATGCAAACAACTAGATAACACTGACGTTGAGAAAGATTTAGGCGTGCTAATCAGCAGTGATCTAAAGTTTTCTAGATGGAAAAGAGGGCCCAGCGAATTCTAGGGTACATCAAGAGACATTTTCGCTTCCGTAATAAGCAGATTGTTCTGGCCTTGAACAACTCTCTAGTCCGGTCACACCTTGAATACGCCGTGCAATTCTGGTCCCCAACCCTGAGGAAGGACATTGAACGGCTGGAAAAGGTACAGGCCAGAGCTATAAAACTGATCCCTTCCCTCAGACATAAAAGTTATCAGCATAGGCTACGAGAACTGGGAGTGTTCTTCTTGGAGACGCGCCGGTTAAGAGGCCAACTGATTGAAACTTGTAAGATAATGCGAGGAGTTGAAAACGTAGATCAAAGGAGGATGTTCACGTTGAACGTAAATGCTACACGTAACTATGGTTACAAACTGGAATTACCCCAATTCCATACTAGCATTTGCGGAAACTTCTTCTCGTACAAAATCTGCGGAACGTGGAACCGTCTACCGCCAGAAGTGGTGAACATTTCGTCAGTCGAACAGTTAAAATCTCGACTTGACAAGATAATCCACACCCTGACGTAAATGGTACCACCTTAGTATTGATTATATATCTGAGCAAAGTAGATAGGTTTCAACTTTTTATAAAAAATTCATGTTTGTGTAGGGTTTTTTTCAGCACATTAAGGTATTGTTTCAGCTTTCTGGCCCGCAAATGCCTGTGGAAGAGGTGGGCGGGGAGAGCCTTCATCTATGCTATACTTTCTCTTATGCTACAGGTTAGCGCCTTCCCAAAATAGCACCTCCACAGTATGGTCAGCAATGTCCTTTAAGGTACTACTATTCTTTGTGACTCATGGAAAGCATCATGGTGGACAAAGTGACGTCGTATTTAGAGTCAAACCTGCTACTGAGGAGTTCCCAGCACGGCTTCCGAAGGCAACAGTCATGCCTGACGAACCTTGTGGAATTCTTCCACTTCGTTTTCAGTGAGCACAATCGGGACAAGGTGGTGGATGTGGTCTACCTAGACTTTCAGAAAGCCTTTGATAAGGTACCACACCGCCGCCTTCTCCGGAACGTGCGAGCGCTTGGCATAGACGTAAAGGTAGCCGGCTGGATCGGGAACTGGCTAAGTGGCAGACGGCAACGGGTGGTGGTGAATGGACAGTCTTCTGAGTGGGTGCCCGTTACTAGCGGGGTGCCTCAAGATTCTGTTCTGAAACCACTACTATTCATCATCTACGTCAACGACATGGACGGTGACATGGTTGCCAAGATTTCCAAATTTGCCGACGATACCAAGCTTGGTATGAACGTTGCAAAGGATGGAAATACTGCCCGCCTGCAGGAAGATCTTGGGAAGATTGGGGAGTGGTCGGACACGTGGCAAATGCCTTTTAACGTGGGGAAATGCAAAGTGATGCATATCGGCCACAGAAACACCCAATCTCAGTATATCCTTAAGGGCACTGCTATGGAATCCACCGACACTGAGAATGACTTGGGTGTAACAATCACTAGTGACCTCAAGTTCTCGAAACAGTGCATAGAGGCGGAGAAAAAGGCCCAAAGGATGCTAGGCTATATTAAGCGCCAGTTTGGTTATCGGAACCAGGAGATTATACTGTGCCTGTACAACTCACTTGTCCGACCGCACCTGGAGTATGCCGTACAATTTTGGAGTCCTTCATTGCGAAAGGACATCGCGAGATTGGAACGCGTACAAGCCAGGGCAACCAAGCTGATTCCCTCTATCCGACATAAAAGTTATGAGGATAGACTAAGGGAATTAGATCTGTTCTCGCTAGAAACCCTTAGACTGCGTGGTCAGCTCATGGAAGTCTTCAAAATACTTCGAGGGTTCGACAATGTTGACTACCGGGATATTTTCACACTGAGTGAGAACAGAACGCGCAATCACGGCTTCAAACTTGAACTGAAGCGTTACAACCGCAATCTGTGTGGAAATTTTTTCACCAACAGTATCTGCGGTAAGTGGAACGCACTTCTAGTGGAAGTTGTCAACAGTGAATCTGTTGACCAGTTCAAGTCAAGACTAGACAAAGTCTTGAAAAGCGGCCGTTCAGGGACGCAAGACAATTGAGCAGCCATGTGCCTGTTCGATTGGACCGTAAGGTCTCCTAGGGTACTTACTTTCCTTGTTACTCTCTCTCTCTCTCTCTCTCTCTCTCTCTCTCTCTCTCTCTCTCTCTCGCATGCCTGGTGGCCAGACCCATCCGTTGGGTACGGCCCTCGAGTGCCGTTTCAAGTCACACGAGAGAGTGAGAGAGAAAAGGAAGGGGGAGGGGGTAGAGGAGAGTGCGCGCGTGATGAAGTCAAAATATTTACCTGGCGAACTTAATTATTTTTCAAGAGAGTTGCGCACCCTTTCTATCCCAATACCCAACTTAGGAGAAGTAAAAATGTGTGTAGGGTGGAGTTGTATGTAGGCCGAGTCTTCTAAAGACTGGATTTCTTTGCGAATTGGCCTCTTTAAAATCTCTCTCGCAGAAATGCTTCGTCGTTTTTCGCCTCTTATACGATATTATTAATAATAATAATAATAACGACGAAAATAACAATATCAATACTGTTTAATTCTATTTTTATTTTATTTTTTCTCTTTCTCCTTCATTCTGCCCTCTCTAAATGTTATTCATCCGTTGGATTATGCACTATTTTATCCCCCCCTCCTTTTCACCCGTTAGGGGGTGGATGGGGAGAACAAAGGCGGTAAGTTGTGGGTGGGAGCAGATAATTGGGGTAGAGTACAATGAGTAAAGGATAAATGGGCACATAATTGGGGAGGGGGGGAATAGGGTTTAAAAATGGGGCAAAGGGGAAGGGAAAGATATTTGGGTGTAAAGAGTAAAGGGGGAAATAATGGGGGTACAGGGTGGGGTCAGTGAGGTAAGGGGGTGGAGGGGAAAACAAGGTCGGGTGTGGAGGTGAAACGGCAGACAATTTGGGTATAAAGAGGTGGGGGTAAATAATGGGGTAGGGGGAGAAGGGGATAACGATGGGGGTAGGGGCAGACAGAGGCAGAAAATAACAGAGAAAAACGATGATTATGTATAGTTAAATCTGGACCACCCTGTAGTGGCTATCGCGAACACAACTACCATAATATCAGCGGCGTGTTGTAGTAGATTAAGTGTAGTAAGTCGTATGAGTGAAAGATGTGGAAATTGAGGGTTCGTGAACTTTTATATGTATAATAATCCCATGCATTAAATCTCTTTGGTTAGGGGCAGGAGACTCGCCGGCCAGCTTTTTCTTAAGGCTACTTCTGTTCTCTCCTATGTTTTTCCTCCGGTGACATTAATACATGTTAATGCTGATTTAGAAAAAAAATAATGCTTTTGTACCAACACCATACCTACAGCAATCCAACTTGATGTCCACCAATTGATTCACAATCATTATTCGTCCCTCAGCCAACAAATATATTTCATTTTCGCATCAACACTACATTAATTCTCGTTTATCCTGTTCTTCTAATAAGCACGGGACTGATTTTCCTCCTTCAAATGTTCTTAGCAATTTTTTTATGTACTAATTACTGATTTAATCGCTATTTAGTGACATAATTTGTAAATAAACAAGTTCAGTCGAAATAGTCATTTCTGGCACTCATTCAGGAACTGTATTGCCAATTCGTATATTAATCATCCAAGGGAGGGAAAGTGAAGCTATTATTATATCAGTAAATTCCAAGTAATTGAACTTTTTTGCATTCTTTCATGCCTACTTATGATTAATTGTAATGTAATATGGCACATGTATTGTAGTTTATTCGGCTGGTTTACATTTATACCCACTTTAATCCACTTGTTCGTGATTTAAAATATTATTCCACCTTAATATGTCGCATTAGTTGTGCGTTACTAAACTATAGTACAGTGAAATCATATTTTCCTGAATTGACACCTGTTGTGAATTAAAATGGGTGATGCACTACCCTGTTTGATATGTAGTTCCCTTCCTATACTTTCGATATACTTTACTCAACAGACAACTTAAAATCAAATGTAATGCATTTCACGTTACGATACTAGATCATGTTCCTTCAGTAATATAATATCGCTTGACATGAGACTTCAACATCTATTATCCTGTTGCATAGAACTGAGTTTGCTGCACATATTATAGTACATATTAAAGTACATATAACATATATTAAAGTTATTTATTAAATATAATTTGGCAGCTAATGGGAAAATAGAATTTGCAACAGCAAGGCGAAGGCATCGCATGCATAAGAAAAGAATAAAAAAAAAAAAATAAAGAATTGTTTTGGCAGGAACACGTGCCAGGACAATATTGGGTCGGGTGCCCGAACCACTCAGCTACCAGAAACTATATTCTATATTTGAGCTCGCCATTTGCTCAAACTCTATCTCTCCGATAGCAGCAAGTTCCAATGACTTTTACACATATTCCTCTCATGCGGCCACAACTTAAATTGTTCATCGAACATCTCGCAATGCAAGATGAACAATGGCATGGTAACAATCAATAGACACCTCCAATAGGGCTTCTGTTATTAATTTCTGTCTTTGTAAACTTTTTAACAAGTGTAGAGGCAATGTTGCAGCCTTTATATCCACCTCCACGAGAGTTTGGAAACCCAAGTTCAATCCCTCTGTCTGGACAATTTTAGAATATTTTCAAAACGTTACTCTATGTAACGTTTGCCTGCAGCGTCCTTTGCTTTCCTCGCTTTAGAACTCTCTTCTACTGGTCCCCTTCTTGCGTTGACCTCTAGCCGTCTAACCTCTAGCACAATCTTTGTCACCGTAGCTCTTTAATGGCGCTGCCCATCTAGTTCTTTGGCTGTGTGATTCTGTCTGTTGTGCCGCGAGTTCCTTTTCCCGCCAATTGAACAGATCGCTGAGATGTAGCGTTCCTATACCTCTTATTAAACCTCTCACCATCTAGTCGGTGTAGAATCCTAGAGAGAATTAAGTGAAGTGGTTTTATAATCGCTTGATTTTGATTAATGAAAGAGAAAACCAAAGAGGGGAATCTCCCCCAAAAGGGTTTTGAGCGGGGTGTTGTAAAACGCTAAAATTAGAAGCCGTGGAAATGGTGGCGATGTCCGATAGAAAGTAGACATCTTATGGTAGGATTCAATAGGGCACGTAACTACCTTCAACTTGCTTCCATTTTGCAATGAAATAAGGATCTTTTAGGAGCAATTAATAATAAGAATAATCTAATAACGACGTGCAATTATTTATTTTGTAGCATCTACGTTCTTTAGATTATTGGACATTCCATGTGCTTTAAAAACGCTCGAGGTCAACGGATTATCTCCAATTTTATCTTCTTTCAAAATGTAAACTCACCCACTATTCCCCTTCTTCATATATATATATATATATATATATATCGTTTGCTCAAATGAGCAAACTCATTACATACAAAAAAAAGCAAAAATAAAATAGAAACAAAAGCGTTTACCAGGCAACCTGGCACAAATCATTATCATCATCACCCGTATCACCTCCATATACCACTCTCATTCACCTCCATACCATCAACACTATGTAACACACAATATTTTCCCTCTATCATATCTTAGTCTCCCACATATTCTCTTCTTTTTGCTATCCCAATCCCGAATCATTTCAGTCCCTGACGATGTCAGTGGCGTAAATTAACGAAAATGCTTCCAAAGTGAAAACCATGTTTATTTCTCGCAAAAGTAATACTAAAATAAAACAAACTTGATTTCAATGCAAAACGATATTTCTTCAATTCGAAGTGGAATGCAAGAATACATTAAAATCAAAGCTAATATAAATTTTATAGAAAATAAAGATGTAACTACGAACAGACTGAAATTCAACAAATAAATACTCTTTTTTATGCAGAAATCAGAACATTTAAAAGTTAATCCGTTATAAATATAAAAATTGGCAAAATTTATTTAGGATAAAAACACGAGGCAAGATAAGACATCTGCTCGTATGACTAACAGATGTATTAATTTTATATTCAAAGGCTATTCATTGATAATATTACAAAATCCCCCTCCCCCTCCCTCCTTCACACACTCCATCAAGAAATAGTTGGAATAAAGCCCAGAGTAACAAGTGAGAATTAGCAAAAATAAACCTAAAAGAAAAACTAAAAGAAAAAATCGATACAACTATGAACAACCCAAGATAAATAACAGTGATGTAGATGTTAAAACGGACAAAAATTTAACATTATAAATAACTTATTCAGGATATAACAGGCAGAGTAATTTTATAATTAAAAGTCAAGGAAGAAAAGTTAATTTTATAGCTAAAGGTCAAGGAAGAAAAGTTTATTTTATGCTAGAAGTCAAGGAAGAAAAGTTAATTTTATAGCTAAAGGTCAAGGAAGAAAAGTTAGTTTTATGCTAAGAGTCAAGGATAAAAAGTTAATTTCATATCTAAAAGTCAGGAAAGAAAAGTTAATTTTACAGTTAAAAGTCAAGGCGAAGTTAGTTTTATAGCTAAAATTTAAGGAAAAACAATAAATTTATAACTAAAACTCAAGGAAGAAAAGTTAATTTTAAGCTAAAATTTAGGGAAAAAGTTAATTTTAAAGCTAAAAGACAAGGAAGAAAAGTTACTTTATTACTAAACGTGAAAGAAGAAAGGTTTAATTTATAGTTGTTCAAGGAAGAAAAGAATTTTAGAGCTAAAAGTCTAGAAAGAAAAGTTAATCATATGGCTAAAAGGAAATGAAGAAAAGTTCATCTTATATCTATAATTCAAAGAAGAAAAGTTAATTTTGTAGCTACAAGTCAAAGAATAAAAATTAAATTTGTACGTACAAGTCAAAGAAAAAAAGTTAATTTATAGCAAAAAGTCAAGGATGAAAAGCGATTTTATAGCCAAACGTCAAGCAAAACAATTTAATTCTATAGTTAAAGTTTAACGAAGAAATGTTAATTATATAGCTTAAAGCAAGGGAGAAAATAATTTCATAGCTAGACTTTATTTCTAGCAAAGAGGTAAATAATAATAATTGTAGCAGAATGAGGTCAAAGAGCGACCACGTGCCCTTCTGTACCCACGTGGACCCTGAGATCACCGCATGGAGCTGTGAAAGCCTGGCTAATCCCGGGTAAGGATGCAGCCTACGCCGTTATCACACGCCCCAGCTGTATTTGCCTAGGGACCGATTTCATCGTCTCCCACGGCCACATCTCAGCAAACATTCTGGCCTTCCGCCCGAAGATTGAAGTCCGTTGGACATTCCAAACCAACATTATCACAATTCCCCCTCTCTCCGAAGGAGTCACCGACTTTTCCCCAAAATCACACGCGTCTGGAAAGCCATCACAGCCACCTCACCAGGCCCCTATATAATCCTTCGACTCAGTTTAGTAAGCAGCACTGTTAGACTTCCACCTACTCCGGCGAACGAGCTGAAGGATGAATCGAAATCGCCGCCGGGGGGAGGGGGGCTCCCCTCGGCAGCGATTTCGATTCGAGTCGAATGCTAAATCGATCCGTGAACTCTGCCATAGTCAATCAGCAAGTACCTGACGAGGATTCCCAACTCCGAAGGCTCTACAAATGCTTCCTCATCTGAAGCAAGAGGTAACCTGACTTCTTCCGTCGCATTCAGCGTACCCCAACTCGCCCCTTTTCGGCGACGAGCACGTAAGAAATTGTAACCGTTGTCGCCTACAGATTGATCTTGAATCTGGCTTACCTCATTGCTCCATTATTTGTGTGAACGTCCCGGTTTAAAATCCCCCTTTAAATCAACCAACTGAATCTGACCTCTTTAATCCCTTAATTCACCCACCTTTATTTCGTGTGGGCATTTAACCCCGTCTGTGTGCCCATTTCCTTTAAAACCAATATCCGTGTAAATATAAATATAATTTTTGTTGTTAGTAAAGATATATTTTCGTCATTGTCTTTCTTTTGCAATCCCAACGCGTACCAGCTACCTGTTAATCTTTGACCAACTTGGACTCTGAAATATTTGTTTTAAAAGGACCCCGCAAAGTTAACAATAAACCATTTTCACTGGACTCATGACAATTTCCCTTTTCATTAACGCTCTTCAACCAACCTCGGCACTAAGTCCCTAAGTACCTACGTATATATATATATATATATATATATATATATATATATATATATATATATATATATATATATATAGAGAGAGAGAGAGAGAGAGAGAGAGAGAGAGAGAGAAAGAAAGTCTGGCCATTCCACGACAATGATTTTGTCAGGTCCAATCCATCAAAATTAGGAAAAGTTTACAACAGAAATTTATGGCTGAGTTTCAGTAAAATGAGTCTAATTTATCGTAAAAAATTGTCTTCGAACACTATGGGGTTTCGTTTGGAGGTTTATCCCTGACTTTTTACAACCGGTCTGCCCTCTTTAACCACTCATTTGCACTATTTTATCACCAATCTGCAATATTTACCACCACTTTGTAACATTTACTACAAATCCACTATTTCACTTTTATTTATACTATTATAGGTTCGATTTACTTGATTTTGCTACCGATGTGTACTCTTTTACCAACGATTTACTCGCTTTTACCACCATTGTGTAATCTTTTATCAACGATTTACTCGATTTACCACCGATGTGTACTCTTTTAAAAACGCCTCACTCGTTTATACGACCGATGTGTACTCTTTTACCAACGACTTACTCGCCTTTACTACCACTGTGTAATCTTTTACAAACGATTTACTCGATCTACCAGGGAAGTGTACTTTTTTACCAACGATATACTAGCTTCAACCACCGAAATGTATCTTATACCAACGATTTACTCACATTTACCGGAGAAATATATTCTTTTATCCACGATTGACTCACTTTTACCACATATGTATACTCCTTTACCAACGGTTCACTCGCTTTTACCACATATGAATACTCTTTTACCAACGATTTAGTCGGTTTTACGACATATACTCGCATGTACTATTTTACGAACAATTTACTCGCTTTACCACCGATTTATACAATTTATGAAAACTTTACTCGTTTTTTCTACCTAAATATGCTCTATTACTAACATTTTACTCGCCTTTACCACCAACGTGTTCTTTTTTCAATGATGTACTTCGCTATTACCACCGATATAGGCAATTTTAGCAACGATGTCATTATTTATCACCATTTTGCTTTCTTTTGCCACCAAAGAAATATCTTGCCACTGATCCGCACTCTTTAGATAAGGATGGTGGGAGGGGGGATCTAGAGTGGAACCTTGGATCCGACCAACGGGTATCGATAACGTATGCCGTTAATTCTTCCTGAATCGGGACTCCATCCGGAGAATAACAACACCCGATGTGGTTTAACTTCGATCAACTTATAAGCAGTGTTTTCATTAGACTAGGCCATAACCGTACAATGTGGTTATCGGTAAAAATAATGATGGCAAAAATGAAAAAATACGGATAATCGACTATTTATTCAAATTAATGAAACTCGTGCAGGATTTGTTAAGAGAAAAATAAGAAAAGTCGATTCTCCGTACTGTTTCATTTTTCCAATGTGTATTACTGTATTTTATAAAGAAAACGATAGAATTGCGCTGAAATACAAACAAGGGCTCTTGTCGTAGTTCAGTTTAGATTTCCTGACCTCCGCTTGCTTCCTTTGAGTTGAAAGGGAATGTTGCAATCCCGCAGGATACTGCGATTAGCTTTGCCCTGAATAATGAACTTTAAACGTGGGTTGCACTAAATCGAGTAAGATTGACTATTTTTCCTTGACAAATTAAACCAACTAACTAGGAGATTCTGGATATCAAACTGTATGAAATAAAATAAACTTTATTACTGTACAAACAGAAATAAAATAATGGATACACCATAGAAATACAAAAGAACTAAATGGGCAAAAGGTTTACACACGTCAGCTCCAGGCGAGAGCCGTGAGCACGTACACGACTGACAAAAGGGAAACGACTATTCCGGGTGGATCGGCCGCCCCAGGATTTTTGTACCCGAGAGAAAGGCTTGTGTGTAGAGGGGGAGAAGGTTACGAGCGTCGAGCACGATAGCTTTTTAACGGCATGGTTGGGTTTACACTTGGCCGATTAGTACTCAGTCTGCTTAAACTTATGAAGGAGAATACAACCTGTCTTCTAACAACCGCTGCTAGCCTCGAAAGGAGGGATTGAGGGAGTATTCTTAGCGCGGAGAAGCTGAGATGAATACAGCAGTGTGGGAGTCTCCTTGTTTTTATTTATTCTTGTTAAATTTTCTTGTCTCCGGACTCTTGGGGTATGAGAGGCCGAGAGAAAGAATTCTTCTGTGTTGCGTCCTCTTTGTCAAAATACTAATCTTACCCAGGCCAACACTTAACTATTCATACGGCTTCGCTGGAAGTGGATTTTACTGTATCTATATAGAGGCGGTGGGAGTGAATTTAGACCTTCATGCCATTTTGCGGAACCTCTCGTTGTTACTATTAGGCTTGCTATAGGGCGTGATATCAAACGGAAGTTACCTAGAAAAGAAGCCGATCGCGGGTTCTTTCCGTCCTACCCATCTCTCTCTCGCTCTATCTCTCATCTCCATTTCCCTTATCTTTGACAGCTCTCAATTATTCTGACCTATAACCTTACGACCTACAAAACTTTCAATAACTCCCGGAATAACCTTGGGAAGACTTTGACCATTATATCAATAGAAAGAAAATGTAAAACAACACAAGGGTTTCAAATTGCGTTAGAATCGACTGAATAGTTACGATGTTATTGCCCCCAAAACTAATTGAAAAGTAAGATGGTTGCCATCCAACCGAGTGACTTAGGAACCGACATATTAACCTATAGAGTCGCGTCACCCGACTAAAACCAATGACTAACGCGCAGGAGCACTCGGAATTGACGTTTTATTTATTAAGCACTGAAAAGTTGTATTGATATTTCTTTGAATTGGAACACCATAAATGTAAAAAAATGATTCCCCAAACAATATTTTTTGTTTAACAATAAACAAAGAGGCGATGGTACAAACAAAATTGAATTATCCTTTATAAATTAATTATATTCTGAATAGTTGTATCTATATTTTTGTAAATAGAAGCACCTTTAATGGGTGAAAAACAACCTTTGGGTTTCGATTCAGCAATGGACAATATAGATTAAATAAACCGGATTAGAGGCATCTTTTTAAATAGATTAACACATAAATAGTTGTATTAATATATAT